>JANHGB010051066.1:0-14172 GCA_026283785.1 Coracopsis vasa | reverse complement strand
CAGGAGGCGTGCCGCAGTGTGCAGGTTAGGATGTCACATCTCTGTGGAAACTGTGTCCAATATCAATTAAATCATGTAAGAAATAACTGATCACTGATTTCGGGCAGGCTTTTCTTCCTCATAAATACCAGTTTTGAATGAATCCTGACGATGGGTATGAAAAGATCTTCATGCATACACGAGGGACTTTCACTGCTAACTTTGATCTGAACTTTTACAACAAGGATTATACACTACAGTAAATGATCTCAGTGGAAAACCAAAGTGAAGTGTTGTAGTTTTACTCCCAAAATCACTGCAGCGTGAATGAGAAGATGATACAAGAACATCTTTGACCAGTTAGAATAAAAACCTTAACGACAGCAAACTACTTGCAGCCACTGCCACCTGTTAGAACTCAAACCCTTGCTGGAGTATCTGCTGCGATCTGTACTGAGTGTATTTTTGGTTTAAATATGACTTCCCATCCTGGTATTTGCAGGTGCATTGTACTAAAGTGAACACAATCATTTTGTTAATTGCAGTTCAAGCTCATTAGGGAACTATAAAGGCAGAAGAATGAATGTAACCGTGCATTAAATGGTAAATGATTTTGGGGTGGGAAGCAGTCAGGTGTGTTGCCCTAGGCTATGATTTTCCCCAAATTAACATACATAGCAAAGAAAGAAGGAATGAGGCGGGTGGGAAGAAAGAAAGGCCACAGGTCACCAAAGCAAACCTCCCGAACTCCAGTGACGCTGGCGGGAAACGATAGCTGGGAATCCGGTTGGTACTGGGTCACACCAGCTGCTTTTTGTGTTGGTTTCGGTTCATTCAGACCAAATATGGTGAAATCCAAACGAGCTCAGCATTGCTCATGCAGTTAACATGTAACTGAGCAGAGGTTTCACTGCAGCCTGCAAGACCTCTCGGATGTGCAATGTGAGTGACTTTCATTGCAAAACCATTTTGAAGTAGCGTGTGCTTGAGGAAACAGCCAAATGTTCCCCCTCAGAGTTTCGATGTGAACTTGAGAATGTATTAGCACAAAGCTTGGTTGCTTCCATCTCTCCAGCAGGCTCTGAAGCCAGCAGGGATCCATGGATTTCCAGAGGGTTCTACAAGCGTATTTCGCTGCCTCGGAATAATAATCAAGTGAAATGAAAACCTTGGCCAACACTTTGGATCTGAGCAGCAATGCGGAGTGTCTCAATGTTTGGGTGTCTGGATGGATGTGGCTCTAAGAGTTGTTTCTTCAGATGGCCGCGACTTGGATCTCCTGGAAAATCAGGCTGCTTTATGTTGCCTCTTGTTTTCTGTGTTGCTTGAAGTGGAAATACTTGTTTTGAGACAGGAGGAAGGTGCTGGGAGAGCTGGATGCAGAACTGAGTGAAAACTTTCCCCTGGAATGTTTTCAACAGATCCCATATCTTATACAGAACCCCCTATTTTTTCTTTAGTTTTCCCCTGTCTTGCCTGCTTCCTGAATGCATTTCCATTCTGTGCTGCTCTAGTGAATGGCTTAGCCAGTCACCAAAGCTAAAAGCTTCATGGCTTTCTGAATACATCCCTAATATCAGAGTGGCAATGGAGGTACAAATGGCCTGAGGTTTTTTAAAGCTGTCAGGAAAATAGCTGGTTTCTTGTCCTCAAAAATCCCTTTGATAGAAAAACGAGAGAGAAATACCATTATTTATTAACACTTATACCTAAAACTAGATACCACTTGGCTATTGTTTAATTATATTTGGTTCGATTTCTTTGGTGTTTAATTGTACCCCAAAGAGAAAATAGACATCCATGAACAGTGTTCTCTCAGAGCTTAAACATAGCTATAGGAAGCCTGAATTAACTGAAGTATATATGTTAGTCATGAGTTTTATGGTTATTCGGGAAAATAATTGCACTTTCAAGCAATTGGACCCTCAAGCCCCGAAAGTGTACATAATGGACAGGAGGATGGATATCTGGAGTTGCATAGGGTCAATGAAGAGCTTCTGGAATGGACTAGACTGAATCTTTTCCAGCAAATCCTCTCTTCTTTGAAGTCCCAGCTTTGGTAGCTGCTGCCAACTTCACTGGCCAACATGAGACCAGTAAAACCAGGCTCTTCTGGTAGGCCCAGTCTCCGAAATGGCTTCCTTTTGTAGAACCAAATATGGGCAGTTAATTTGCTTTTGGATGTATATTGTATTCAACGAGATGGATATTTGTTCCTAACAGCTTAAACACAAAGGTGTGTGCTGCTGTCTGCTGTGTCTATTCCCAGTTAGTCCACTTGCCCTTTATTTAGCACATTTGGTATTTGCCTATTGCATACAGTAGTACTGCCAGGAAGATGTATGCAACTTTGTGAGTCTAAACTGAGAGCTCTCAGCTTGAGGTGGATGGTGAGGAGCTGCTCAACCGTAGCCAAGTGAGGGGAAAAGCAGGAAAAATCCTCATTCCTGACAGCTATCAAAAGTCCCCCTTATTGGTGGCACGTGGACAAATACAGGGGAAATAGTTCTTAAAGTGTTACAGGAAGGAATTCCAGTCATCGTGGGGTTTTCTGTTATTACGATGGGTGGATCTGAAATGTAAACCTTCCCAGACAGCTGTAAACCAGGACAAACCCATCTCTTCACTTAACAACGCAGAGATTTCAGTGGCAGTGCTGCCCTGTGTGTGTCTTTATGCACGTATGTGGCTATGGCATGTGGCTGATGTGGGACTGGCACCACCAGCTCTTTGGAAATGGGGAAGAAAGCCGCTTTGCTTGCCTTGAAACAGCGAGGTATCCGATTGGAGCGGCTCGAGCACCACCGTGCTGCTGAGATTTGGCAGCAGAGCGACTTTCACTTCGTTTCCCTGCCAAAATCAGCCTCTTAATGAACATTTCAAGCCTCTCGGCTTGCACGTGCTCGGCTGATGGTTGAGGGACAAATCTCATCCTCGCAAAGCCAGCTCGGGCTTCTCCCTCTGCATAGGGGCTGCTCTCCCACAGCCCCCACCCATGGTGGGTCTGTCCCTTAGGGAGATGGAGGGGGGCATGGATGAGAGAGGAATTGCTCTGTAATTGCAGCTGTGTTTTCAGGATGGGAGTGATCTCGGGAAAGCCTGCATGTCTGGATGAGTATCTCCCTCTGTACTCACAGGGAGGGGGGGCAGATGTTTGCAAAGAGCTGCTCTGTCTCCCCTTGATGCATAGATACATATGGAATAGAGGAGAAAAGAGAGCAGGAGACCTCCGGGCTGTGGAAGAGTTTGTGTTCAGCATTTTTCCTTCCAGAGACCTGAAACAGAGCTGGTGATTTCTGCGTTTTGCCCTTCTCAGCAAGCATCTGCAAGGTCCCCAGACAAAGCATGGGCTCAGCTCCCTCTTGTCTGCACAGCAGAAGGCAACAAGCTCCCCTTCACACAGGTACTTCATTAGCTTTAACTACTGGGGATCCCTTCGAGTTGCTCCAAGGATTCCATCCTTGCTGGAATGTGCTCCCAGTGGATTTTTGTAGCTTCATTTTGACTTGGTTTTTGAAGCCAAGGACATCACACGTGTGTGTGTGCAAACTGTATTTAAAAATGCTTGGGATATACCAAAATTATCCTGCAACTTTAATTCTCTTCCCAGCCCTGCTCCCATCCTCTGCGTTACGATACAGTCTTTAATTAGACCACTACAATTACAGACCTGCTTGGGGAATGAATCAGGGTTGTGTGGTAAAAGACACCATTGTCCAAGGATCTCTACCCCATTCCTGGCAGGAGTGGAAAGATGAACAGTGAATGAAGTGGGGGTTTGTGGAAAGAGGAGTAAATATTAAAGGCTGTTCAGATGTACACTAGGGAATTAGCACTCCCAGTGCTTCTGCCAGAGTGATTCCAGGCAAGTTACTTAAACCAAACTCCTCATGGGTGGTCGCTATTGAAGTGTTCCTATATTCTGGGTGTCTGGCTTGAGACTCAGGGGTCTGACCTGAAATCCTGAGCAGTCACAATGACAATAGAAGCTCAGGAGAGCTTTGGCATGCCCACTTGCACTGTCCCCATAGCTATGGATCCTTTGACTCCTCTTTTCCTTCCTCACTTCCCAGCCCATGAAATGAGGGAAAGGTCATCCCTTCAGTTTGTTGGGAAACAGAGAAGATAAGGTCAACTTTGTGACGCGCCTGAGTAATAACGTCAAGAGTGCCACAGCAAAACAGATGAGGACATTGCTAATTCTGCAGCTGGGGTTGACTCATGTGCAGCAAAGCAGGAGCACGCACTGGGTGCTGGGGCTCAGTATTTCAAGTGTATATATCAATATATATATCAAGCTTCAGTATATCAAGTACTGAATTGCTCTGCAGGGCCAGACCAGCCCCTTCCTCACCTTGAGCAAAACTGGGGCAGGCACCCTGAAAATAGGAGTATGGTCCTATTGCTGCAGGCTGTATCATTGCTCATATGCATGAGCTACGAGGGGAGGTAAACTTGCTCCACCTACTTACTGTGATTCTGGCTTTTTCTCACTTCTGAGCGCTTGGCTTTGCATGAACATGAAGTCTTCTTTATCTCCTTTGTGAGTAACGCATCCCTACCCATCCCTCAGCAAAGAAACGCTTTCCTAATGGTCCTTTCAGACAGAACGCACCGCGTTCAGTGGCTTGTTATTAGGGAGAAAACTTGGAGGCCCAAATGTTGATCTTTTCCTGTGCTGCAGTTTATGGCAGGATAAAAGGGTTCTGAAAATAGGTCTGATTTAAATAAAACAACTCTCCCTACGTTAATTTTTCATGTGTGAACGCTTCAGAGAGCGCTTCTGTAAACGTCATTGGAGCGCATGCCGTTGCGTGCCAAATTGTAAGTTTCAGGATCTTTGAAATTAGGCATCTGTTATCTCTTGCCTGGGGTTTACTTAAGGAAAACAAGAATTCAAACCACGGATGCGCTCAATCCTTGCAAAAATCCTGGTGTTTACAGTTTGACCTTTACTTGCGAGTGTTTACCTAAGGGCTCAGTATTTGGAATTACTCTTTGGCTTATAAATGTTTATCATTGAATAGGAATGAAATCAGAGTTCTTCCAAAAATAAGAGTTCCCTGGAATAATCTGACCAAAAAAAGAACCACAGAGAGGGGGGAAAAAGAAAAGCTGAAAGAAAGGATTGGGACTTCCTGACATCACTGTCCTATTCCATCACTGCAGTTTTGGTTGAGAATGGTCTCCCCAGGCATGTGTCCTTGCTGTGCCAGCAGTTCCTTAGGGGATGGCAGCAGCGCTCCAGAGCCTGTCCCCAGGTAAAACCCAGGGCATCCCTCAGGCCATCCCTCAAAGGTGGTAGCAGAGTCCTGGCTGGGGAGGATGTGGGGTGAGGTGTGAAGTTTATCTGGGGAGTGGCAAAGTTGGAAGCAGTTATGGTGTAGGAGATGGGTGCATGAGGCTCAGCCCATGGAGGTGCAGAAGTAGTGCGGGTGAAGGTGCAAGTTCATCCCGTGTTATGAGCCTTTGGAAGGTGACTTGCAATGGTGTAGGGAAACCTGGTTTTTGTTCTTCTGTTTTTCCACAAAGTTATGTAGGAGACTGAGGCAGGTGGAATTTCTGGTCTACGTTTTTGGGAAGCTAAAAGAAGGACAATGAGATGGCGATGTGTTGAGGGGATGGGACCAGATATGGTGTAGGTAGGACCAGAGAGAGCTGTAATGTAGCTCTAACACTTTGCCTCTCTTACCATTCAGTATCCTGCTTTTCCAATTTCTGAGCCCTCAAGTTGCTGTCACTCTTTGTAGGAGGTGCTGGGGTGTTCCCTTATCCAATGAAGTGGTGCTTTTCAACATGCCTTTTCATACAGGTGCAGGAAGTCAGTAGGATTTAGTTTAAGAAAGGTGGCTCAAAGTGCCACTCCTGTGTCCTTCTTCTCTGCTGATGTCAAACGTGCTGAGATGAGGATGATATTCCTCTGCTCTTGGTGAGGACAACTCTGGGTCACTCTTTGGTGGGTTTCTTTTATCAGCTCTCTTTATTGATGAGCTCATTGCTTGCCTGCCTGCTCCATTTCTTTCCCTTGTTGTACTCTTTTTCCACTCAGCTTAAGAACAAACTCCTTTTCCATTTCTCTCCCCATGAGCAGCACCCAAGTGTTTCCAAATATGGCACAGCTACAAAGTTCAACAAAGTCATTGACTCTATTGATAGCACAACTTGGCTCCTTAGGTCAAATCTATCTGCCCAGGTTCTTCCTGCCCAGCTTGCCCATGCCGATGTATAGCACTTGGTGGCTCAGGACAGGGCTGTCAGTAATGAAATGAACACAAGAGTATTTCTACTGCTGCCCTGGCTTGTGAGTGCCTTCAAAATGTGCAGTGTTTGAACCTCATTCTCTGCTGAATTCCTGAATTTGGACAACTTTGCTGTTGATGCTCCTGTGCTGCAGCTTGTCATCAACAGTGCAAGCTGGAGGGAAGACTTAAGCACTTTGCTCCAGTCAGGGAGCAAACGTAGTTGAAGCAAATGCCACTTTTGGGTGAGGAGGGTGGCTGAGCTGAGCTATGGAAAGCTCTGGATCAGTGGAATCACCTGCAGTGGAAAGCACTTGGATGGCAAACCAGGGAGATGCTGGGGAACAAAAAGCCATCATGAAGCTGAGGTAAGAGGGGAGGTGAGGCTTTGCCTAGCTCTTACCCTTGGTCTTAGGCTGGATGATGTTTCTCCTCACCTACTCTGTCCCTTCTTCCAATTTCTCTGTGTTCACTTGCCCAGCTGGAGTAAATGGGAAGATGTCAGATTTCTACTTATAGAAATCATGGCCTCTGCCTAGAGAGGTAGCATTGGCCGTGGTAGAGCTGGTCCCATGGGTTTTGGAGGTCTCTGTGCCCTCTGGCTGATATCAGGGCAGCTCTCAATCACAGCAGACTCTGCTGCTGATGGGATCACAGAGGATTTATTCACTGTAATTATCATGAAGCTCCTGTTGGCCTGGATGGGTGAGCAGTGTATATGGAGAGACCTTTGCATGCACTAATTCCATTCCTCCCCAGATTTATGGGAAGAGAACAAAATGTGAAGCAGATTGACAAGTTTTCTGCCTCTGGCATTAGCTATGATTCATCCTCCCAGCCTTGAAGAGATGTTCAGAGGTCCAATAAAACCTATTGAAGGTCTTGTTTTTGTGCAGGAATAGGGAGCAGGAGGTTCTTTACAATGTGGTGCCTTCCCTTTCTCTTCAGGAACAGGGTTGATCAGTTCTGTTTCCTGCCTGCCTTTGAAGCTAGCTTTTTAATGTATATTAAATAGTGCTCAGACACATATTCTGATGTGGATGAGTTTACAAGACCTATGGTAAGACGTCAGACCCGCTTCTGTCCTGCCCTCCTCCCTGTGTAACCTTATGCTGCAGAGTAAGAGCAAAGTGGGTGTAAAATACAGCTTTCTGAATCCAGATGGCACTTTTTACCTTTGTTCCCACAGCATATAGGAGAAACAACCACTGCAATTCAAAGGAAAATGTCCTAGAAAGGGGATTTTAAAGCAAATCTCAGTGTAATTCTTCCACTCTCTTTTGGGAAACTGAACTATGCGCAGACAAAGTCAAACTCAATCATTTTCGACCACATAGATGTAGAACAGGTAGAAATGCAAACATAATTCCTTAGGTTACACATTTATCAGGTTGGTAGAGGCAAAGCTGCTCATTAGCTTGTAGAGATTGGAGAGCAACCAAAAAATCTTTAAAGGTATCAAGTTAGATTCTAATCTTGGGTACAAGAGAAGTGATTCCAGTGGTTTTGGTAAAGCCTATTCCCAATGGATGCAGGTCACTTAGGGCAGAACGGAGCCCATCCTGTTTTAGAAGTATTTAATTGTGGTTCATATGTATTAATAGATGATGGCAATGCTAATTTGGTCCAAATGCTTGAGGTAGCCTATGGATGTGCCAGCTGGAATCATCTGGCCACAGGAAAAGCAGAGGTTCTCAGTTTTAGGGCAGGCCTGCAGACTGTTAGACTGGACTCACGGGTTTATTCTAGGAATTATTTTCTCTAGGTTATCTGAGAACTCTCTTTTTGCCCAGTTTGGAGCATTTCCTTTCCTGGATTAGCAGCCAGAGTCGGGATTCAGGGTTTGCTAAGGGAATTACTTGACAGAGTCTGTCTTGCTGTGTCCCGGGTCTTTTGGGTTATTTCAGCTGTTTTTCCTCTGCTTTCAACATTGTGGTTTCTAAATGCCTCCTCTTTTCAATGGCCAGTGGCAGACGAACTCCTTTTTCCCTCTTTTGAACTGTCTAGCTAATAGATGGAGCAAAGGGAAAGCGAAGCCACTGCTGGACTACTGGTCTTTCAGCCAGTGTTATGTATCATCTGTGAGGAAAGCTCTCCAAGTCCAATGAGTATTTATGTGGAGTGCCTGAATTTAGTAGCTGAGTGTCTGAATAGTGGCGTTATTTTTTCAAGCAAACATTCCAGTATTCCTTTCCCCTTTACCCACCTTTCCAAACAGCCATTGTCCAGTGTTATCTCTGAAACCACTGTCAGATAACACTGCACAATGCGCTGGTACAGTACAGACACCGGTTGGTTAATTATCAACTCCTCTATCAATATAGGTTTTAACAAGGGGACTTGTCTTAATGGGATGACTGGCTAGGAAATTAGCTTGTTTCCTCCTTCTGCAAATGCTATTACTGGGTTTATGTTGATGACTGCATGTTTTGGTTCAGCTTTTGAGCTTAATGTACATCCACACTGACTTCACTGCAGTTCTCATGTGCTTGTGGGTATTGCCTGATGACTTGGGTGGCAGCCTTTCACCATGCACTAGTAAAGGGAAAAGGAAAGAAATCAAGGATAAACCACATCAACCTACCAGAACACATAAGAAAACCCCTCCAAAAAGCCCTATTCCATTAAAAGGTTGGGTTTGTTTGCTCTATTTCGGACCTTCCAATGGCATATATTTCCTTTCAAGTTTGTAAACTGTACGCTGGGGAAAGCAAACAGCTGAAGGGTAGAGGGTTCAGGCCCTACCAACCAAGATCAAGGCTGTGTGGCCAGTGCCAAGCTGTGTGATGAAGATACCAATGGCCAAACCACCAGTGGCTGTAACACACACTTCTGAAACATGTCTTCTCCGAGCCATACCTGCACTGTGTTGGCATCACTCTGTACTGTCAGGCGATTTGGTCCCTTAAAATAGGGACCTGCATTTGCTCTGAGGGAAACGAGACTATTTTCCAACCCTGTTGCCCTCCCTAAACTTTATTGCCTGAGGGGAATGATGTTAGATGAGTGGGGCAAAATGAGAACTCCTGGGTTGGAGGTTTGCTGATGAATGAGCTCTCTTCTTCATGGCCAGATCCTTTTCTAGCATGTTTCCTGTTTATCCAGATGAATTAGACTCCTGGAGTAGCTCTAGGGCAAAGGAGGTTGTGTTAGCTTTGAACTAATGCAGTTTTCTCACCCTCAAAGTGATACAGTTCATCTCTTTTGAACCCAGCAAAGGGTTTTAATACGAGCAAAAATCCAGAAGGAAATCCCAAACCCAGCTTTGATAATTCATCAGCCGTGATGGGCCATGCTCAGCCTGCCTGGGGAAGGAGGAGCCCATGAAAATACCCTTTGAGGCTGTGAGGATTTTAAAGGCTCCTGGTTTGGATGCAGGACTGACTGGGGGCAGAAAGCAGCAATACATCAGCTCAGAGCATGCCTTGATTTGAAGGGAGATTCCAGGAATCCTGTTTTGTTAGCATACTGATAAGTCCCCTGCCCTGTAAGGATGCTCCTTGTGTTTTCAGTCCTTCTGTAAGCTTTCCTTAGGTTTGGGGTGAAAGGCACATGTGTGGTACCTATTTCCATCTACTGACTGGGGGAGAAGCATCACCAAACACTCTTTATCCCCAGCCTTTCTTAAACAGTTTTAAACCAAGCTCTATTCAACAGCATTATAAGCAACTTTAGTTGTTACTAACAGAGACACAAGAGTTAAAGTGTTTGCTGTTAAGAGTTTTACCCTGCTGGCACGGCCAGGCTTTTTTTGCAGTCAATGCCTAATTCCAAGCAGAAATCACATTACTTCAATCATCTGGTACCTACATCCATCACACCTCTCTTTTGACCTTTTTACTTTGCTCTTGAATTCCTTAGTTTCATGGTAGTATCATAAAGTACTGGTACTTTAAGTACATGGTATTACCATAAGAGCATGAACCTCATAGCTCCACTTGCAGATGGACGCTGCTCTCTCCATTGCACTGCACTGTGCGCTGCCTGATTGTCCCTGTCAGCAGAGGGGACGCTGATTTACCTGGTAGAGAGACTGCACTGTCTATCAGCACATTTCCTGTTGCTGGGGATTAAAAGCGCTGCTTGCTTTGGGAGCAGATGGCCACCTCTCCACCCATCCTCTCAGGTATGGGGAGGCAGCCAAAACCTAGCTTAAAAGAGCAAAGCGTAACCTGTTCAAAGGAGAACAGAAAGGAACATTTTTCAAACAGCTTAATGAAGCACTTGTTAAGGACTGCCAGGGACAGGTTTCCATTCTACATAGGATATTCATTAGGAAGGCAAACACCCTCCAGCACCATCTGTAGGAACAAAGCAGCTCACATCCTCTAACGAGGTGTTAATTTAATGAAGGAGGGGACTGGCAGAGGAGCAGGAGGTGACTAACCAATGACAGACACCTTTTCCTGGGAGGACAGGGCACTGCTGCCCTGCCTTGCTGTGTGATGGAGGAACACGGGCACTGAGCAGTACCCAGCAGGCAGGGATGGCCCTGGGATGAGTTGTTGGGTGATGTGGAGGTCGTTGGCCAACCTGCAGTGGTTGAATCAAGGCTCTCCAGAGCCAAGTGTCTCAGCTGAAGAACCAGGTCCCCTCAAGGCTTTGGTTTCAGGGTAACCTTTGAGGCACTTCTTTTACAGGTACTGAGGCTACTGCTTAGCTTCAACACAGCTGATGTGCACAGCGTTGGGAGCTGGGGATCTTATAGCTTCCAGCTGTGCTGCCCCAGGGCAGGAACCCAAAACCCATGTGAGTGAGGATCCCCCATGCTCCTGCTCTGTGCTGTGCTCCAGGGCCTGAAGCCCTGGGACTTCCTGAGTCTGCTATCAGCATCCCCAATGCTTATTGTGACCCCAGGGCTGGGTAAAGCAGCAGGTACTCAAGTGTCAAGAGAGCAGCTATGTACTTATGTATTTCACAAGGAAACAAATCCTGTGGAAAGGGTAACGGGTTAAAACTTAAACAGGGGAAGTTTAGATTGGATATAAGGAAGAAGTTCTTTACTGTGAGGGTGATGAGGAACTAGAATGCATTGCCCAGGGAAGTTGTGGATGCTCCATCCCTGTCAGTGTTCAAGGCCAGGGTGTACAGAGCCTTGGGTAACATGGTTTAATGTGAGGTGTCCCTGCCCATGGGTCCTTTCCAACCCTAACTGTTCTATGATTCTGTGTCGTAATATTATGCCACATATGCAACAGGAGCATTATGCTAAGAGCCAAAAAGGACTGCCATGGTTTAACACCAGCTGGCAAATCAGCACCACCCAGACACTCACTCACTTCTCCCATGATGGGATGGGAGGGAGAATTGGGAAGGGTATAAGTGAGAAAACTCCTGGGTTGGAATAAAAACAGTTTAACAGGTAAAGCAAAAGACGTGCACACAAGCAAAGCAAAACAAGGAAGTAATTCAGCACTTCCTGTTGTCAGGAACGTGTTCAGCCATCTCCAGGAAAGCAGGGCTCCATCACACGTAACACCATCACTCTGAACATTCCGCCCTTCCTTCTTCTTCACTCAGCCTTTTATCGCTGAGCATGACGTCCTGTGGTATGGAATATCCCTTTGGCAATCTGGGGTCAGCTGTCCTGGCTGTGTCCCCTTCCAACTCCTTATGCACTCCTAGCCTACTCACTGGTGGGGTGGGGAGCAGAAAAGGCCTTGACTCTGTGTAAGCACTGCTAAGCAGTAACTAAATCATCCCTGTATTATCAACACTGTTTCCAGCACAAATCTAAAACATAGCCCCCTACCAGCTACTATGAAGAAAATTAACTCTATCCCAGCCAAAACCAGCACAAGACCATATTTTACAACAGTCTCTTAAACAAGGATTAAAATGCAATTTTGATAATGGCCAAGTTCTAGGCATGCAGTTCCATGGTACTTTGGAACCATCGAGCTCACATACAATTAATAATTATAAATTTCTGCCACTTACTTTCTTTGAAGTCCAGGTTTTTAACAAAAAGAGGAGGAAGACGATCACCCTTGCTTTTCTTTTCAACAATTTCCTCTCTCTGTCTTCCTTCTTTTATTTCATACATTCTTGCCAGTCTTTTAGATCTGGTTCATTGCGCCAAACAAAGTTGCTTAGAGTGATGCTGTCAACTGAAAAAAAAGGATGCTAGGAGGTGGATGCAAATAAATCATATTTGTTTGCATGGCTTGTAAAATTTGAATGACTTTCTTTCGCTTGTCTTACTTGTATAGCTTGAAAATCAGAACTGAAGACAAGAATGTGGCAATAGGAAGGAGGAAAAATATTGTAGGTACAGGTGTAACTGATCAAAGAAACTGTCTGTTGCTGACACCGGCTGGTAGTAAGTGCAGAAATACTGTTTAAAGCACTATAGATTCTGAAATATCTATGCAAGTATACAAGTTAGTAGCTGGAGAATATTTATTAAGCAGAACAAGAATTCATTCCTAATCATTGCTGCAATAACTAAGGGATGCCGGAAGACAACTTAACCCAGTAGGGGGTATAAAAATGTCTCTACATAAGGTGCAGTCTTGGTACCAGTGGTAAATAATAAATACTCTCTGTTATCAGAGGATGCAGAATAGATTATCTGCAGCCACAGAATTTTTAAATCAATTACATTAGAACATCTTTCGTAGGATTTATTGCTTCCCAGATTGTCCGTAAAAGAGGATGTGTTCTGTCCAGCAACATGAAGCACCACTGCCCTGGGTTCAGCACTTAAACCGCAACAGCCACCTTTTGCATTTGTTTTACACTGTTTAACTACAGTAGCTGGAAAATATTATCCACCATCTAGTACTTCGTTTCAGTGAATTATAAAATGTACAGAAGCACAGGCATAGCAATGATTAATACTTAGCCTTGCTTCACTGAACACAGATCCTGGTATGCTGAAATAGAATAATATCAATGCCACCTGGGTAAGTTTCCTTACATCATTAACACCAGTGGAGGAGTGGGATGTTATTAACACTTCAGAGGAGGAACTATATTTCTTTTTTCGTAGTAGAGGCAACAAATTTCAGGGTTTATTTGCCAGCATATGTAAAACTAGCTGTTTATCTTATATTCTTGGTGTTTCACACTGAAGTTTAATCATTATGTACCATGCCCTTTTTGCTGTGATTCTGTAACCTGTTTCTTTATTTTAAGGTGCATGTTATGAGGCATTTGACTGCAACAATCTTACAACTGATAAAGCTAGTCTTTTTGTCTGTGACTCTTCACATCATGGCTCAGTGGCACAACAGCCTTTATCCTATCTTTATTGGCATTGTCCTATGCTCCATTTCAATCCATTTGCAAAATCAGAGGCTTTGGCCAGCAACTAATCCCTCTGCTGCCTTTGGGAAGCACATAATACAGATGTAGTTTTTTCATTCCCGTTATGTTTTGAGCTCTAATAATTAGCCAGTTGTGCATTAGTTTAAGATTTATGTATCTACTTTCATATGGTGCTAATCTAATTTTGATGTTGTGTGAGTGTCTAGGAGAAGTACGGGTTTGTATCACCATATCCAGTCCTCATTCCATTTGTCTGGTGGGCACATTGCTCATGAGAGACTTGTTTTGTAAATTAAGTCAAGAAAAACAAATATTTAAGAAGGAAGGAAGGATAAGAAACAGTGCTAATATCTAAACATAATTGGAAAGTATAAATTAAAATTTTGAAAGAAAAATTCTGTTTATCTGTAGAATAATGGTAGTCCATCATTTGCCCAATCGCAACTGGAACTTGGAGCATCTGGCACATATCTGTAATCGGATCTAGAAAATTAGAACTGAAGACCTCCAATGTAACGCAATTCTATTGTCAAATATCTATTTGGCACTGTATATAAATAATTATATGTATGGTTTTGTATTTATATATAATATGTATAAATAAAAATATGTAGTATCCCTTTCAAAAGTACTGGTATACAATGTTGTCTATAGAAACATACATCTGATGCATAGGTATTTT
>JANHGB010051065.1:3601-17021 GCA_026283785.1 Coracopsis vasa | reverse complement strand
ACACAGCCAAAAAACATATCTAAAGAACATCTTCTAGGCCACACAGGCACTGGTATCAGAGGTAGGAGGAGAGTCCAAATGTCTGCACTACCGGCTAAAAATGTTACCATAGGGCAATCACCTGTGGCTAAACAATCAGGTCATGCTACATGTGTCTGTATGTGTGATCTTGGCCCTTACTCTGTCTCCAACAGAGAGACCAGGGACAGGTGCAGAATTTAGCTCTGGACCTCTGGTCAGCATTTAATCCCTTAGAAAACTGAGCATCCACTTGTGGGATTTCTGGTGTGTGACTCAGAAAATGTTCTCCTTACGTCTTTCAGTAACTTCTGATCCATCTTGCCTCGTTTTCTTTGTTACAGAATCCATACCATTGCCACCTGCAAGGAAAGCAGACACTGCACTCAGAGCTCTGTGGACAGTAGGAGATTACAACAGCTCCCCATAAGGCCCACCACTTTTCTCCCTTCAGCTATGGAAGACATCTATGACAGGGAGTTTATAATGTCTTTCCAGAGCCATATGAGTATTACTAACAGACTTGCACCACTTCACTACAAAACTGGATGCAGCAGAGCTGAAACAGCAGGAGAGGTTGTGAAGCCAGCCTGTGAAATAAGGGCCACTGAAGCAAATCCACTCAGTGCTGGAGAAGTTTAGACCTGAATTTACATCCAGACTTTGTGGCACTACACTATTGTCTCCCGTTGTGCCCCTATAAAGGCTTGATCAAAACCACAGGATCAAAATGCGCTCCCACACATCTGCTCTGGGCAGGACTCAACAATACAGGATTAGAAATACAGGCAGTGGCAGGAGTAAGCTACATGCACCATGCAAGCACTTCCGGAAACACCTAAGGAGAGATACTATTGCACTTTCGACAGTAATACTGTGCATTCTCTGGGTAAATCGATGCTAAAGCCACAACACCGACCTTAGTGAAGCAGAAAAACACTGGAGGCACCCTTAAACTAGCTATTTTCAGCAGCTAGGAACTTAAGGTAGGAAGTGCTTTATCTTGTTTTATAAGCAGAGCAGAGAGAGTTTGGAGGCCCTGTCTGCGTCTTTAGAATCTGATATAATTTAATGCCAGCTCAGGTCAGTCTACATAGTGTTGGAATCACTGCTGGGAATGCTGTGTACACTCCTCTGCATACCTTGGATCACACTCTAGTCAAAATTACAGAGTCATACCTCTAGCAGAGGTATAACTGTTTGCCAAGGCAGGAATACCACAAAGAAACGTGATTGTGGAAAAACACCAATTAGAAGAGGAAACATTTCTGTCAGAAGGAAACACACATTTGCTCACTCCTCATCTCTCTAAGATAACAGTTTACCTTGTACAGCCACAAACAATGAAAAGGAAGAGCTTTGAATTTATGCACAAGGTGATAATAGATCAGAACTCTCCACTGCATTCGAAGACTCCTCCTCAAAACTGAAGACCCAGCTGTACCAAAATGTACACAAGTAACAGGCTGAGTACAAAAAACACACTTTGGGAAGAATTCCTTCCAAGTTTCAGAGCCCAGCTTGAGGCAAAATTCATTTTGCCCTCCAGTTCAGCTCCCATTTGAGTCTGATCCTCATGATTCCACTTACACTTCTGCAAAGTGTCTACTGAGTACCGCCCTTGATGTTACGCTTGTATTGCCCATGCACAAATAATGGCCCAAGGCAGGATGCAGCAGAGAATCTGCAGGAATATCTTAAGTTCAGATTCAGTTCTGCTATTCCCAGAGCTGGACAGCAACAATTTGAGTGTAGAAGACACACTATCAGTCAAGCCACTTTAGCCTCCTATCACGGACTCCGCTTGACTTTGCAGAGAACACCCACAGTGCCCACAGCCCTCACATTCTGCACCTCAGACCTGAGCTTGGCTAAACAGCCCTGTAAATGGAGCTCCTGAGGCCACATCCAAGTCTGTACACAACTTTGGCATCAGAATACTATCCACACCTTACAGTGCTTGCTAACACTGGGGATTTCCAAGGGATTATCCAGAGCGCTGATTCCAAGGCATCTGCAAGACTGGAGCTGTATATGTTAGGAGAGTTCTTCCTCCAGCAAAATAACAGTGCCCCCCAATGGAAGGCAATCTCTCTGCTATTCTTTATTACATTGACAGTGGAAACATCTTTCAAGCTCCTTTCCTAAAAAACAGATGCTGGAAGCTGTTGTCAGCACTGTTGGCTTTGCCAGTGTTTTTGGCAGGGAACACAGTTTTGTATTTGGAAACTGCTTTCCTATTGCTTTGTAGCCCCAGAAATCCACTTCCCTTCTGCTATTGGTAAGTGGTCCTGCTTACGGGTGCTGGAAGAGGCCAGTACCACCATGGAGTGAATACATCTTCTGCATCTTTGCCTTCCATTGAGGAAGGGGCATATCTTGCTTTGTTACCAATAAAAATAGTAACATAACAAGAGGTTAAACCACATCTTTGGAGCCACACATGCCACAGCCCAGCTCCAGCACATGGTGCAGTTTGATCTATGTTGCATGTGTTAGTCACATGAATGCAAAAGCCAGCCCAGGCTCCAGCAGGATGACTGAGCTGGATTTCCATTATGTGCCAGGACTGACTCATTTCACCAGCTCCTATCTGGATTCTCAAAGCTGTAGCTGTGGGCTACATCTGTGGCAAAGCAATAGTGCTATTGAATCAGAGAAGCCACCTGCAATCATCTCTCAGCAACAAGCAGGAACTCGCGCAGTGGGATCACTCTCAAACAGTGCAGGCAGCATAAGAGAGGGCAACCCTATGGACACTTTAACATAAGCTCAGCGGTTGCAGTGTGCTTGTGGCACCCACAAAAACAGGGAACCTGCAGACCCTAATGGTGTGAAGAACCAGGAGAGGTCTAGCACTGCCACACTTGTCCACACTCTTTCCTCTCTGTAGAGCACTGAAAAGCAGGATAGTAATAACAACTCAGCTTTGCAAGGCATACTTAGATCTGTGCTTTCCACATCAGCCTGACACTGCAGGGTGACTCCTGCACCCCCTTTTCTACCTGACTGCACACTAGCAAGGACACTAAGCCACTGAGATGGGACACTCAAACCCCTCTTACTATTTCAGAATTTAGGTATGGTATGCAAAGGTAACAAAGTTTATTACAGACATTTTTCCAAAGGGGAGGGGAATAGCCACAAAGACACATTTTAATGGAAAAATGAAAGCAGGCACATTTCAGATTCTTTTATTCCTCCACAATGTCCTTCCAGTTTTCACGTCAGAATGCTGTTATACCCTCACTGCACGTCCTTTCAGCTCCCTCTGTCCTCCATTAATAAGGCTCCTGCTGTTAGACACTCCATTAGGAGAAGGAGGCACCAGCAGGTGCTGAGATTAATAACATTTAATGTCAGTGGAATCCTTTGATCACAAATACTCTGAGACTCAGTAGATGTCCCTGAACCATGTCACTGACTATGTTAAAAGCAAATGCCATGTCTCCCATCATATCAAATGTCTCTTAGGGTGCCCCTTCCTCTTAATCAAGCCTTTCAGGTGTCACTGTCCTGGGACTAGAATCACAGAGTCAACTGGTTTTTAATAGAGTTTTAAAACGGCCCCTTATCTCTCTTTTTTACACCACAGTCTAGGAATCTGACCTCCTCATTCTGCTTTAAAACCTGTTTCTTTTCAGTTATTCTAACGAAACTAACACAGGCAGAATCAAATCAACCAAATCTGCTCATTTTGTAGACTCACTGAAATGATGCTCATTCCAAGGAAGCAGGTTAGTGCCCAACCAAACTCTGGACATGCTGTAGGAACCAAATGCTTCTCTGCCCACAACCTGTCCTGGCTTCTTTGACAGCAGTATGTGCTCATTTTCCAGAGCACAAGCAGGAGTGCTGCCCAGACCTCACTCCACACTGCCAGGTACCTTCCTTTCAAAAACATGTCCTCACTGTCTCTACTTAATTGGGCTACTCAAAGAGAAACAGTGCAAAGCAAGGCCAGTCTGACCCACAAAAGCTTCTCGCTTCTGGCACAGAAAGGGAGCCAAACAACCTGGTATTATACAAAATATGTTTGCAGAACAAGCAAGTGCTGCTGTCACTATTCCACAGATGAAGGAACTAGTCACAGAAGGACAAGTAACTTCCCTGAAATCACTCTACAATTCAGTCCAAATACAGGAAGACAGGTCTTTTACCTTATGCCACTATGTTCAAATTGCCAGACCTGCTGCAGAAAGGTTTCAAACCAATTCTGAAATCAGAGGTCTCCAACTTATTGTGACAAAGCTTCAATAACATCTTACAGTGCCTCCTAATCTTCTATGACAAAAACATAGCACAAAGTCCACAGTCAGTGAGTCACTGCTGATAAATAAGTCTACCCAGCATAGGACAAAACAAAGCTTGTCCATGGCAACACAACCTTTCACTCAGAAGCAGTTCCAGGCATTCTCAGGACTAAAGAGTAATTCCTTAATATCACACCCTGCACCCACCACCTGAAGCTCTGATTTACAATCATCATTCCTCTAGCACATTTCAGCTCTGCTCACTTTTAAAACGAGCCAACAGGTGATGCACATTTCACCATGCTGGTACCCTTGCAGAACAGAGAACATCTAGCTAATCTTTATCTATTTGCATGGCAGTATCACAAGGTGCATTAAAAATATACCAGAGCTTGGCTTCACATTTCTTATCTCCCAGCAGGTACACTCCTTTCACTTGATGCTCACTTTAAAAGAGCAGTATTCACAAACACAAACCCCAAATGACCCAGCTCTTACACAAATTTTTACACTATATTCCCTAGAGAAAAATGTAAGACCTCCTCTATTTTGCCTGAGAATTCAGCCTTATTCTTCAAGGAATCTAGGAGAGAAAAAATAAAGGATACTTTTTTCCTACTCTTTTTTAAGTAATATAACTTACCTGCAGTGCTTTGCTTACTGAACTGAAAATCTGGTTTTCTCCCCAACCGTTTCCTTTCTACCAAAATTTGCCACCTACACCTTATATCACGTCCCTCCAAAGGTGTGTGGAATCTGAGTGATCATCCAAAAATGTTCACCTCTTCTTTAGTCAACCTGTTTTATTCTCACTCTTCTGCTGCTTTTCTATTCCTGTGCTCTTAAACAAGTCCCAACAAAGGCGTGTCGTGGTTTCCTGCCTCACCCTACCCTTCCAATTACCTGACACTCACTGGAAAAAAAGATCTGCCTCCAGGAATCAAACTTTATTGAAAGAAAAAAATTCTCCTGCCTATTTGCTCAGGTAGATTAACTATTTAGATCCCAGACAGACAAAGGTGTGAAGGCTTAAGCTGGAGAAAATGAAGTTACGCCAATACTTTCTGATACATGATCTGAGATCTACACTGGTATTTTCTTACAGTTACAGAGCACCTGTGGATGTCTCTGCAAAGCTGGCTGCAAACTAAGCATACTTTGCTGCTTGCAATAGAAGGGGCTAAACTCCCAGCTAATACAAACTGGCTGGAAAGTGCTCAAGTCAGCAATCTGAACTGCATTGCCCACTACATAGGTATTTATGCTCTATTCAGAAGGCAGCACTATTAATAAATATAAATACACCAAACTGATTAAGGAATAGAATTTCTTCCATGTATATCACCTATAGACTTCACTGAATAGGAACTGGAGCAGAAAAGCAGCCATGGTGGGTCAAAGTAAAACTTCATCTAACTCATAAACCTGTCTCCCATCATGGCTCACTTTAACAGCCCAGGGAAGACTATGGGAACAGGACAAGCATACACAGGTATTTTCCTGGTGTACAATGGATACTTCCTAAATCAAAAGCAGCAGCGTTACAATCATTCCTTGATGGGTATTTTCCATTAATTTGTCCAATTATTTTTTGAATCTGCACAACATTTTAAGATGTAGTGTCCTGCAGCAAAGATGTTTACAGCTTAATTATACCTTGTGTAAAAACACTTCCACCTACTGAACATGACAGTGCCATTTGATGTCCTGGGTTTATTCATGAGAATCAGAATTCACCTTGGCTCCTCTCACCCTACACAGATTTTGACAGGTTTGTACCACAGAATTGGAAAAGAACTTGATGCTTCATGCCTGGTTTTGCACAGACCTTTTAAGGAATCGTAGCTGTGGACTGTCAAGACTGTACTCTGTTCTTTAAGTTGCAAACTTCCAAAAGTGTGTAGGGACATGGCTGCTATTCAGCACTACGCTGCCACTCCAAAGGCTACGCTCTATGTTTGTTGATGGGAATCAAGACTTCTTTAGAATTCATCAATGCATCTCCTAAATCACGGAACTTGCAATTATATTTACCTTTAGTCAGAAAAACATTTATGAAGCATAATTTCCTCCCTGCATGGAGGAAGCATCCATGACTCTGCCTTCTGAACACTACTCAAAGGACAGGCTGCATGTGGTAAGTAAGTCATTAAGAGGAATAGAGCTTAGCCTGGGACCTGGCCAAACTGCACTTGGCTTAAGACTTGATAAAAGTATAAAAGTGGATTTAGCTTTTTGAACTTCACATTCTTTGAACATGACACTTTATTGTCCCTCTTACAGTCAACTGCACTTTAAACCTGCACTTTGGTCATCTCATTTTACACCTGATTCCAACACAGTCCAGAGCTGTGTGCTTCAGACATAGCCTGGCTGCTCTCAGACAGAAATTGTTCAAGGCAAAACAGCACTGAATGCACTGGGATATCATAGCTCTGTGAGACCCACCAGTACAAGGAAGATTCACTGGAATGAAATAAAGATTTCACTGGAGCAAGAGATGGGACCTCACATTTTAAGATAATATGCTCAGGAGTGGAGAAATTTTCTCACTCCTTGACCTTTGTTCACCAGTTTTCTTTACGTAGAATAACCAAAAGTAGCCATCCCAATTTTGATAAAATAAGAAAATTACAGTATTTTAGTCCCTGCAATGTCATCAGTGAGAAAGATACTGGTCTAATGTGTCTTGAGAACAACGTGTTCACAGAGTGTCTCTTCTTTCTTACTGGGAAGAAAAATAAGAGGATGCTGGGGTAGACGTAGAGGCGCCTTAAAATGAAACCATTGACTAACTCTGCATTTAAAAGGGGAAATAGAGGAGAAGGTAAAGTTGAGGATGCTGCTTGATGAAACACACTGATTACTGCACTCAGGTTCCTAATGGGCATAATTTTGAGAGGTCCTGAGCTGCTTCACCTTTCACTGAAGTCACTGATTGGCTCAGGTATCCAAAGCTACTGAAAGTCAGGTGTCTAGCTGGCACAGTGCAATGAACTGCAGCAGACCTAGCTTCAGGTCATCAGCTGCCACTTCTCCAGTAATAGCAGTGGTGTGTGAACTGGTGGTTAGAGCACGGGAGGCATTTTGAGCTCCTCTTGGAGGAGACAGTATCCTTCCTCCCATCCCCCCATCTGTCCTGCTCAGTTTTGCTTGTAGAAGGTGAAGTCTGTACAGATGGAGTCCACACTCCTGAAGTACACTGCTCCTTAGATGTACCTGTGAATGTTATACCAGATGCAGAGTCTGCTGCTTTCCCTGTTCCCAGCACAAGAAGAAGCTGTACAGACTCTGAACTTTCAGCTGACATCTCAGTCTGGCAGCTGTAGAGATCAAATCATGGTTGAAGACAGCACCGTTTTCTGTGGTGAAAGATGCTCCAAAAGCCTACAACAACTCATGCTGGTACTGAAAAAGCTGAGATGGGGCAGGAGTCTCCACTGCATATTCACTGCCCCTGGGAGGGGGCTGTGCTACAGCACATCTGAATCACTTCTCACTCTGCAAGTGGAGCCCAAAGATAAAGAATCTCAAAGCTGAAGCAGCTGGGTTTTGTCATGGCTATCCTCTAGCAGCTTAAGGGGTGTTCAAGGTTTAGAAACAGCCAGGTGATGATAACTTGTTATCTTCAATTTCAAAGGCAGCTGTGGAGCACAGGATAAGGTGTACATGGGTCTGGTAATTCTGTCTTGATTGACACATAAATTACACAGCTAGTGAATCAGCCAACAAGCTGATTGGAATAGTGCAGGTCTGCACAAGGATGATTCGCACAGGGAAGAAGAAACCACACCTATTTCTGTGTAGCAACTGCAGTTCTCTCTGGGTTCTGGTTTTGCACAATGGAGCTGGGCAGCTACTAAACCAATCAGAGCCTCCTGAATCACTCCCTTGACTCAATGCCCCAAGTCCACAGTTTGCACATCACTTGAGAAACTCACTGTGAGTAACCTCGGGCATGAATAAAAGTCTTGTGGGGAACTGATCATCGCTTTTGAGGTGCTGGGAGGTGAGTAATGTCAGGATGCAAAAAGCCATTGCTAACTCAATCTCCCAGGTTCCAAGAGACTTGAGTGATCAAGAGATGTCTTGGCTGTTTGTACTCCTTAATATAAAAACTCTACAGCTAAGGACTGCCTTTCCCCTCTCCTTTTGGCTTTAATAGCATTCCACACAATGGGAGGCTTGCTACAGCTTCTAAGGCTTATCACAGTGCAAATAATAAATAGCAGTAATTAAAATAAAGCTATATATGGAGCATTGCAAAACACTGATCCTTCACAGTGCAGGACAAACTGAATTGTACTGGTCCAGAAAGCAGGGTCTGGGCTGTTCTGGTGGAGGGCAGAGACTGCCAAGAGGTGGCTAAAGACTTGGGCTTGCTGCTTTTACCATGTGGACAGGAGGAGTGGGACTCTTCAGCAGCAGTAGATGGCTCTCTACCTCTGCCCAGAGACAAGCCAGTACAGACACTAGGTCCCTGATGTTATCGATGCTTTGCAATACAACTGCCTAATAGTTACTAGCAAGTAGTCCAGTCCAAAGGCTGAGAATGGACACGTGCATTGTCTTACGTATCTGGAACTGCTTCTGATAATGTAAGATTTGGGAACAGACAGATCTAAACAAAACACACTGGTGACCTCTTACAGCCCCTCTGTCCTCCATGCAGCTTTTAATGCACATTATTGCTTAGGCATATTGCACATTTTGGTACAGGTCAGGCTGTTGGCTGGCAGACCCAGGGGTTATCATCCATACCAGACTCACCTCTAACAGCAGCAGGGCTGGGATGTTAACAGGCCTGTTTGCCAATGTGACTTGCTGTCATCTCTCCCTCTCCCTTTCCACTCCCACCATGGCAATTCAGGAGCTACCCTAGATGTGCAGCAAGCCACAACATCTGCCAGGGAACACAGCTGTGAAGCAGATGGCCCTGATCAGCACTGCTCTGAGGGGTATCACTGTGAGTTTAAGTAATTTTCATTCATAAGGAGCCTCTCCTTCCCTGTGCTGGCTTTCACATTGTCCTCTAGGTAAGAGCTGCCTGCAACACGTGCTGCACACAGCAGCAGAGCTTAGAGCTGGATTGTCTCTCCTGTTTGATGTGCTAGTTACTTCAAATCAGCCCACTGCCCCATGTGCTTGGTCAAAGACATAGGAAACCAGTCCTTGAGTGTTTTATTTAGGAGAATTCAAAATCTGATTCACAGGATCAAATAATTACCCATCCCCTAGCTTTTAGAAAACTACTGATTGTTTACAAGCCCATCTGTGAACCCTTGAAACAGTTTTAGCACCAGTGTCTTTTAGACGAAAAATATGCACCAGAAAATGCACTATTTGCCAACCTCACACATCAAATGTTTCAGTCAGCCAGAAAGCAAAGGGACACAACCAATGCCAGATGACCTGGCTGTGGTGCTGCCAATATAAATAATGGAGAAAAGTCAAAGCAAACTGTTTACAAAGAACTGGCAGCAAGGAAAAGAAACCCCAAAACCCAAAAAACCTTCCTGGCAGACGCAAAGCAAACAAGATTGGATTTGTGAATTGCTCACCAGCCATACCCATGGTCAAAATTCCAAGCAATTAGTATTTCAAACAAACAATACAACCAGTTCTACCTGCTGCCAGTCCAAAGCTTGAAAGTTTAAGCACCATCACAAAAAGCAACATAGGGAGAATTGCAATGCAACAGTACAGGACAGAAGCTGAATACAACACTTATCTTTGAGATTTGCCTCAGAAGATGATGAGTGTTGGCAAATAGATATCTGAGTTGGCAACTGATTTCTAAGTGCCATCCTGACAGAAAATTCAAAACATACATTGTCAAAAAAGTTCTGATGGAAAATCTCTGCTCGGCTCAGCTACAGCTTGGAGCAACTCACCACCTATACAGACAGGGGTTCTCTTTAGCAGGATAGGAAATGCATGGGAGGGTGCCTGAAGGGTCTCTGAGAGCAGTTTTCTTTTGCTCTCCCCTTCTCTGGCTTTATACATCCCTGCCCTGCAAGTCCTTTTCCCTGCTAATATTCTGAGGGTTATTTTTGTATCAAGGATTATTTCACAGCCCACAAAAGACTTTCAAGAGACTTTAAGAAGAAAAGTGCCACTGGTGCTTGGTCACTCAGGTGAGTACGTAGTGCAAGAACATCTCCTGGAAGTACCTGGGCACAGGGAATGGAAATTAACCACAAGACTATGCATAAAGCCCATAGTTCACACCCAGACCAAGGAACCTGCCAAAGCTCTGAGGATCACTGCAGGGGTACCAGAACTGTTGCTGCAGGGCCAGCTGAACTGCAAGTGAGTCTAGACTGTCGGTGGTACACCTCCTATACCCCATTTCCAAGCTCTCCAGCCTTATCTATACTGTCAAGACCTAACTTCGCTTTCATAACAGATTTCCTCATTATCCACATTGTTTCTACAATACTAAGAGAGAGCATTAGCCTGAACTCCAGAGCAGCCTGGGGGCAGGTCCAGAGCATAAGCAGTGCCCAACACTACTTTGCTCATGCAGTCCAGATTGATCTAGCGCGCACACTTAAACATAAGGTGTCACTAGTTTTCACATATTCCAGAAGGCCTCATAGTCATCCCTAGAAGGTTTTCTAATCAATACACAAATGATTTTGCAGTGTATCTTCTCCAGAATTTGGCTTGTCCTAAATGCTGTATTGACACAATGAACTCAAACTACCGGTTCCCTACACCAAGACAAAATCGGGTACGTGGAGCAAAAGTCAGTGACTTGATACCACATGTGGCAAGTTTATACTCACTCTTGAGGTGGTGCCTGCAGTGTACAGAGACCTTCCAGGCTCTGCCAGGTGCAGGAGCAAGAGAAAAAGGGAGCTTCCTGAGAGACTTCTGTCAATAAAGCATAGAGTGCCACAAGTAACTTCTCAGCCAGTAGGGCTCCTGATCCAGCAGGGCTCCAGATCCAGCAGGGATGGGGATCCCCAGCAGCAGAAGCAAGCACAATGAGCTCGCAAGCTCATCTTCTAACAAATTTATCAATGATACAGTATTGCAGGCCACCAAGAGAACGTGCTTCAATTATCAGGGGTTCTGATTTAGCATAGAAGGAAACAATCATCCAAGGAAAGAAAGAATTGAGGTACATGGAGATTTTAAACGTGTATTCAGTATGTTAATGTTTCTGTTTTGTGAGCTGACAGGTTGGAGCCCATTATGGATGAAATACATTTCACTCACCATTTTCAATCACAGACTTTATGAAGAACCTGTGGTAAGTAAAAGAAGCATATTGACAAACGATTTTAACCTACAACAAAGGGACTATCACCGCCTCTAAAAGTCTTTACAAGTCTGCAAGTTAAAAAAGGCTGGAAACTATTGTATCAGATCATGTTAAAATATGTTAAAAGCACAGAACATGCATATACAAATATACCATACATGATTTGATCCCTTCTGCAGGGATCTTCGTAGCACATGGAAAGTATGTAGTGAGTTTGGATTCAGGGTAGAAAGGAAATGATGATTCAAATTCAGTCTATTTTGGTAACACAGATCTTTACTGTGCCCCATCTATACGGCATGCTGGCCTGGCACTTCAGGAAACATAAAAGCATTAAAAAAAACCTCAGCCAAATCAAGTTTTTGAGTTTTTCAGGTTTGCTGTTTGCACACAGTGGGCTTTTTGCAGTCCCTGGATGGTGTGCCTGGTTTGTTGGCATGCCTGTGCACATGTGTCTGTTGATCATGAAGCTGCCTTTGTTGTAAGTTTCAATTAAAAAGCAAGAGGACACTGAATACAGTTACACTGAATACCAAACCTGGCTCTGTTCTCCAGCAACACTACTGAAGAGTTTGTGTGGCTTAAAGAGGGACAGGTTTTTCCTCAAGAGTATATATGGCAGTTAGGAGAAGGGGAAAAGACAGACCCAGAACCATGATAATATCTTCATTGTTTACAACAGAGGAAATAAATAATGGAGCAAAATCATCAATTGACTGAAAACCCTACATCAATGTTGTATTTCACACCACTTTTATAGAGAAGTTTACAAGAAAAAATATTTTTATTTCCAACAGATTTTGAAAATTACAAAAAAATGAAAAGTTCTCTTTGTTCCTTTCTTCTGTTTATTTATTTATTTATTTTCCTCCAGGGAAGTAAGAGCAATCATTGGGATTACAGGCTTTCCCAAAGAAAAGTTAAAAACATTAAAAATAGAAGGTTTTTAGAACATTTTTCAACATTTGCATTTGATGTTTACAATTTAAAATGAAAATCCCTCCCCCTAAGAATTAAACAAAGAAAACCCTGCATTTCTTCCAAAAATGTTTGCCTAAATAGATTTCGTTTGAGAGCCCTCTTTGCAACTCTGTTAAGCTAAAGTCTGGTGCTAGACAGAACCTGGAAAAAAGTCACTGCTAAATGAGGCTGGTACAATCTAACCCCAGAAATGATAAGATAAGCACAAGAAAGCTGATTTTACAGATCTGAACAGTGGTAACACTTGGACACTTTTACTACATAACATTTTCTGAGATCACTCTTTATAGTAAAGAGGGCTTGAAAGCACAAAACTGTATTTCTACTCCTTTAACAGGCAAATAAAAACATCTTAAAAGCAGACATTTCATGCACAATCATAAGGCTTGATCTTTCCCTCAGTTCTGTCAGGTTTACCTGGCTATGATTCAAGAGCAGTAACTCATCTCTCTGAGTTTTTATCTTCATATTTGAACTCTCGTGTAGACCAAATGATGTAGCAGATATACTGTCTAGCACTACAGTAATACTGATGGGGTAAGAGTCTCCCCTTGGTTTGAAATCCATGTCAAACTGAAATCAAGGCATTCTGGCTTTTTTTTTTTGTGGTGATGCAAGAGAAGGCCAACCCAGTGGTAAACATAATCACTTGGAATATGCAAACACCTCTACAGGGATTTAAACCTGTAATTTTCACATTGTTCTTTCCAACCCTGTGATCAGACAGTCTGTCCTGGGCCAAAGGAGCTTTGAGAAAATGTTTCCTTTAAAATAAGAAGGTTTCTGGGGGAATTGTCAAGCTTAGGTAGCAATGGTTCTGAAGGGAACAAAAGAGGGGGTTTGTACAAACATGTTAGAACAGTTGTGCTGTGTATATCATGGGAAGTTCTGACTA
>JANHGB010051061.1:0-20494 GCA_026283785.1 Coracopsis vasa | reverse complement strand
CGCTGGGCCGGGTGGCGCGGCTGGCCGCGCTCTGCCGGGCCCTGCGGCAGCGGGAGGCCGAGGGGGACGAGGCGGGCTGGGCCCAGGTGCAGGAGGAGGCGGAGGCGGCGCGGCAGGAGCTGCGGGAGGTCGTGCGGCCCATGAGGGAGCCCGGATACCGGGAGGCGCTGCGGAAGAAGGTTGAGAGAGCGAGGAAGAGGAGGCAGCGGCTGCAGCGGAGGAAGCAGGAGGCCAGGGCGGCCAAGGAGGAGGAGAAGGCCCGAGCCGCCGAGCGGGAGGCCAAGATCGACCAGTGGAGAACCAAGTGCATCCAGGAGGTGGAGGAGAAGAACCGGGTATGGCTCCGACCGGGCTCATCATCCTCCCCCAGCTGTACTGTGGCGTTCTGGGGACTGCTGCGAGTCCCTCTGGGCTCAGGGCAAGGTGGTGGAGCTAGGGGAGACCTGTTGGTCATGGGCTCACAGCATGGCTGTGTCTGCTCGGCACCTGGCTTTAGGTCTGCAGCTGGGTGCTGCATGGGTCCAGCTTGCTGGAGCTGTGCTGTTTCCAAGGCCTGCAGCCCTGTTTCTTCATTGAAAGCCTTGGGCTTTGCCACACTCTTGTCCTAGGCCTTCACAGTTGGAATTTAACTGGATTCTGAACTTTTGGTTGGATATGAAAGTCTTCCTGGTCCCAAGCCTGCCCTCACTGCTCACACAGTTTATGGTGGTCAGTGCCATCTCAGTAACCATAACCCTTCCCTGCTGGCTTTCTCCTGTAAAGCTTGTTTGCAAGCTTTTCACTATTACCAGGAAGCAAAATGGCCCCAAAGCATTAAAACCCCCTCACATTAGGCTTGCTGGGAAGTGCTGTTGGCACCTTTGTGTTGACTGGTGGCCAAAGAGCTACCCTTCTGCTGGTGCTGGGTCTGCTGCTGGTGTGGCACAGACCAGCTCTTGGGAGAGGTTTTGTGTTCAGTCTGTGGCACAAATGGTGTTTAATTGCCAAGCTGTAGAATGAGGATGGTTTATGTCTATGGTTAATGTTGTTCCTAACTTTGTGTAGTAAAAAGCTGGTTATCTGGCTTTGTGAATTCAGTAGCCATTTGGCCTGAATTTAGGAGGTGCTCAGTATTCTTTCTTTGTTTCTTGAAGTCTATCATGTTTTAGCTTTTTCATCAAAAGACAAGGTTGGATGGGTGATTTCACTTGTTTCACTTGCTATGGCTGGGAAGTTACTGTTATACCCAGTGATCTGTTTGAAAGTACCATTCATTCTTGTCTGTGTGGGATATATCACACATCAGGTCTGGTTTTCTCCTCTTTCACAGGAACGAGAACTTAAGGCTGCTGCAGACAGTGTCTTATCTGAAGTACGGAAGAAACAAGCGGACACCAAGAGGATGGTGGACATCCTGCGCGCATTGGAGAAGCTTCGGAAACTGAGGAAAGAGGCTGCTGCCAGGAAAGGTTAATGATGAGGTTTTTACCAGACTTCTAATTGCACACACAGGACATAAGCTGATGTGAGTGCCCTGTGCTGATTGGCAAGGTGCAGCTTGAAAAAGCTGTTCATTAATGATCTTAGTTATGTTGTTATGCAGGAATAGTTGTAAACTGCTGAATGCAGTGGTTGTGTGCCTGTGTTTCCAGGCTCTTTCCTAGTAGAAGAATTATGCTAGTAAGATGGTTGTTAGCAGGGTTGGGCTCATGTTCCAGCTCCCCTCTCAAATCTGGTAACAGGGCTTCTTCTGAATGTGGAAGTTCAAAATGAATTCTTTCTGTTCAGGTGTTTGTCCGCCCCCCTCAGCAGACGAAGCCTTTGAAACTCAGGTGGAGAGTCTCAAAACGTTGCTCAAGAATCGCACAGAGCTGTATGAAGCTGAGGAGAGAGCATTAAGAGTTATGCTGGAGGGAGAACAGGAGGAGGAAAGGAAGAGAGAGATGGAAAAGAAACAGAAGAAGGAAAGAGAAAAACTACTACAGCAGAAACTCGAAATGGATTCCAAGCTGTTTGGGGATCCAGGTAAATTCTGCATGCTGACATGGTTTTTCACACCACACCCCTACCCCATAGACACTGGGTTTAAAATGCAGGCACAGAGATAGTTAGAAAGAAATCATCCACTGGAATAAAATACAGTCTGAAGAAAGGATGGGATAAACACAGTGTGCTGTTAACACATGTGATGCAAGAATTGTGTAGCTCCTCAGTGTAGACTGTGGTGTATTTCAAGACAATTCCATAATGTTTTGCAAGAAGAGGTTGTAGATTAAGCTAAAGCGAGACTAAACACAAGAGATTGAAGACTTCCAGCACCCAGCAGATGCTTCAGTCTGGTGATTTGGTAAAGTGTGACTCGAGTAATCTGTAGCGATTCAGTGTCCATATGTTCGCCTTGTTTAGATGATGGAGACAGGAAAAGTTCTGCTGGTCTTGACTTGCCTCTGACAGCTCTGATGAGGAGACATGCAAAACATGTAACTAGTCCTTAACAGATTACACAGGGATTTCATTTCAGGTTGTAGCTGGGGAGTAGCAAATGAGCTGGCAAACGTGGGGCTTCCAAGACTTACTAGAATCAATCTTTCTGGTTTATTGAACAATTCCTATGTTTGTGTTTTAACAGATGAATTTCCTCTGGCCCATCTACTGCAGCCCTTCCGAGACTATTACTTACAAGCTGAGCATTCTGTAGCAGCTCTAATCCAGATCAGGTAAAACCAAACGAACTCTATTTTATTATCAAGGGTGACAAGTATTGTTAAGATTGTAAAACTTATGGTCCCATCCCTCCGGGTTGGAAGGGACTCAAGGATCATCTGATCCGACCTTTCTAGGCAAAGCATGACCTAGACTAGATGTCCCAGCACCCTGTCCAGCCGAATCTTAAAGTGTCCAACACTGGGGAGTCCATCACTTCCCTGGGGAGATTATTCCAAAGGCTGGTTGTTCTCATGGTGAAAAATTCTCTTGTGTCCAGTTGGAATCTCCCCAAGAGTAACTTGTGCCCGTTACCCCATGTCTTTTCTCTGTGGTTCCTTGTGAAAAGGGAGTCTCCATGCTCTTTGTAGCCACCATTTAAATACTGGAACATGGGGATAAAGTCTCCCCTGAACCTTCTTTTCTCTAGGCTGAACAAACCCAGCTCTCAGCCTTTCCTCACATGGCAGGCTTCCCTGTCATGGAACAATTTACAGTGTTCCATGTATTGATCCGTATGGAAAGATACCTGTGTGGGTATACAATAAATCTTACTACCAAACTCCTACCAGCATTCCTCTGATCCAGTGCTCTCTCTGTTAAAGGCATGAATGGGATCAGTACTTGGTGCCAGCTGATCACCCTGAAGGAAGCAGCATCCCTCCAGGATGGGTTCTTCCGAGTCTCCCCACAAATGACACTTGGGCCACCGCTGTTCGATAACTGAGTAATAGATGATATTGGAGGAATGTTTCATTGTAATGGCACATGCAGAGATGAGAGGGTCTGAAGAGGACGTGTCTCATCCTCTGGTTCAGTAGCTGGGTTCTGGAATGTCTTGAAGATAGGAACTGGTTTTGCCACCTGACTGCAGGGAAAGACCTGAGCAAGGCCAAAGCTGCTGGGCCTCTCGTGGTGTGGAATTACAATCCTGCTGCCAGTTTTTGCTAACAAATCTCAATAAAGAAACATTGCTGACAGGAGTATTTGTGCCAGTATTAACATCCTATTTTTAGTGGCTTTTATCTTTACGAGCCTAAGTCCAGACACTGAAATCTCCAGAAATAAAGACTTCAGGGGAAACAAGAAATCATTAGAAAACATGTTTTTCTTCTTAAATAAAGCCTGTCAAGCTTCACTGTCAAAACAGTTCCTGTATTTTTGTGTGTAGAAACAAACCCATTACAAGCTTAAACAAATGGTGAAGTACAAACAAGACAGGGTTTTTCAAGGCTGATTAAAGCAGTTGTTGACATTTTACTTTTGTGGTACTAAAACTGGTACCACAACATGGAAAGAATTCCTAGTCATGGTGAAATAGGTCAGACAGCCATGTGAATATATATGAATTCAGTGAACAAGCCTCCTGGAAAACAAACAGTGAAATCTGGAGTCTAACCCACTGTAATTGGTTTTGCCTATATGGCTATTTTTGTATAGGGACAGCTCATGTGCATAATATTTGATTTAAAAGTGCAGCTCTATTTTGTAAGTTGGGTTTTGTACAGAATAAATAGAGGAAAATGGAATTTATGTTTTCTTGTTTGAAGTGTTTTTACTCCAAGGAAGAGATCTGATTTAGTGCTTGGCATCAAATATGACTCCAGTGTGGAGAGAATTGCTGGCAGATGGTTTGTGTGAAGGAACTTCTCCCTCCTACAAGGTGACAGAGGCATCTGATTCCAAAGCCTTTCATGTCCTGGACAATTTGCAGGCTCTATGCGTTTGGTGCTTTGCTGGTCTATGCAGATTGTTGTGGCATCATTCCAGAGCTGCAGTTGTTATTCTTGCTTAGGTCTAACGTGGGCATGGATTTAATCTCTCCCTTACCCCTTTACATCACAACATTGTCTAATTCATGGAGGAGGCAATATGCAATTACCTAAATTCAACACTTGGGCTTTATATGTGACGTTAATAGTTTTTTGGCTGAAGCTTTGCGTTGATTTCTGTTGATACAAGCACACAAACTATTTGGTTTTGATAGAATTAATCTGGGTGCAGAAGTTTGCAGTTCATGCTCTTGTGTACCACCTACCTACAGCACTACAACATCCAGCTGACAAGTCCTCAGGTGGTGAGGGTTCTGATTTGCCTGTCTGTTCATCCTCAAATCCCTAATGTCACCTCCAGCATCTCGTTAATCCCAAACCTGTGGCTAGGTCAGATCCTGGGCAGTGTCACCTGATGGAAAAACAGCAGTTCAAGTAGTGTGAAAACAGTTGCAGAAACAACTCCTTCAGTTCAGGAAGCTCAGTGCCTGGATGATGCTCTGCTTAAACAGTTAGGCTCCTTATCCCAGTAGCGTGTCTGATGGGGATAACCACTTAAGCTTTGATAATCTTAAAACTGCCACAGTCAGATGCTTGCCTGACACTGCAAGATTTAAGGAATTGAGCAGCAGATAAGCCAGCAGTAGAGGAGCAGCCCTGTTCTCCTGCCTGCAAGGAGAGCTCCATGACTTCAGCTGGAGGTAAGATAACTTCCTATTGCTAATACAAACAAGACTTGGAAACACCAGTGGATGGGGTGTGTTTAGATGTAACACAAGCTTCCTGTGGTTTGTTCTACGTATTTGTTCTTGCCTAATGACGTCTGCATTCAAATGTTTCATATTTCTAGTGAGGAAGATGTTGAAACCACAGATGGAAGAGGAATGTTGGAAATCTGAACTCATAAAATACATGCAGACGGGGTATTCTTAAAAAACCCTTGTGTATTCAGATTTGTTCAGTATAATCTTTCTAACTATTTTCAAGTTTTGAAAGCTATTATAGCAAAGAAAAATAAGGGGTTGGCTCTGAGTTTCTGAGACTCTTTATGTTTGTTTGCCAGCCTGTGTCTTTGACGTGAAGGTGAGCAGGGCTAGCGTGCAGCATCTGAGGTCAGAACCTTCGCAGGAGCTGCTGTCTGCTGTAAGTTGATGTTTATGACTGACCCTCTTTTACTCTTGTCTAGTACTGAGTTCACTGTCATCACTCCATACCTTAGTGTATTTCTGGTTTTGACATATAGTGGTTTTGGGAATTAACACTTGTAGGAGCTTTTCCTAAGGCACAGTATTTATGCAGTGAAATACAGTGAGATATGGTACTCTAACCTGTCTATTGTGGCTTCAAACACATTCACTACCCATCTCCATCCCTTAAAGTGGCATTTAAACCCAAGTAAAGCCATTCTAGGTGATGGACAATGAGGTACTCCCTTTCCTTCACACCTTTGTACCATGCAGCTTTTAGGAGGAGCTGATTTACAGTGTGAACTGCAAGGAGGGTCTGTTCCTCTTGCGGGCAGGGGCTGCACAGCCACGCAGAGGAGCTGGAGCAAGCTGTAGGACAGTGGCTTTGCTTACAGAGGTTTTAATCGTTGTCTTTGTCAGTGCTGACGTGGATTGTAACTTACCCTGAGCCCTCTTAGGCTGGGGAGCAGATGGCCTGGCTCCTAGCAGGCTCCCAGCACGTTGCCTGTGTGGCATGTGAGCAGCAGCACATGTGTGGGAGCCACAGAGCATGTTAAGGGAGGCTCTGCGTGCACACAGCCCTGGGTATTAAAGGCTCCTGGCGTAAGCAGGCTAGTGCCAACTCTTGTAACTGTGGTAAGAGCAACTGAGTTGCACTGAGCAATTTTGTGTGTTGCTGTTTGTGGTCTGGAAGCCGTTTGTTAGTCCTTTGCTAGCGTAAGAAACTACCCCGAATGCCATTTCCCATGATAGACCTTTGTTTTTGCAGTAAACAGGCAGCTTTTTCTCCCTTTCATACACTCATCTGCTTCTTTTCTTTTCTATCCTCCTTGTCACAGAAGCCATTTCTTGTCAGAGGTAAGAAAACAATTGGTAAAAGCACTTAGAGACATCACACCAAGTCTTGAGTGTGTGTCTTGGGGATGACTGCTGAGACTTCGGGGTGGACAGGCACAGGCAGCAGGTACCAGGACTCAGTGGAAGGCTGACCAGCTCTTGCCAGTACATAAAGGAAATCATTTTGCATGCTATCATTGCTGGGAACTCAAAGTTTCGTGCAGCAACTAATGGCTTTGTACTAAATTGAGACATTTATACAGAGCTAATGACTTCCTGCAGTAATATTTTCCATGCCACCACTTCCAGCTGATCAGAAATGTTTCTCTTTGGTGATCTAAAAAAATCACCACACTTACAATGAATGATGGTTCTTAAAAGCTAATTGGGCTTTACAATGGCTTGTTTGATACCCCTCTGACCCCGGAGTTTGCCTGTGCCCCAGCCTCCTGGCATGGCTCAGGGTAAGCTGCTGTGGCACTGATAGGGATGCCCTCACCCCGGCTTCCTGGGCTGAGCTGTGTGACAGCTTAGCAGCACGTGGCCGTGTGTGTGAGCTCCGCAAGGGTGTGCTCAGGTCACATAGAGAAAGGAGACCTGCGGGGTATCCTGTGTCCTCCTTGGCTGTGGTTTCTGCTTCTGGAACTGGTAAAAGTCCTCAGTCTGTCCCCAGCTTGGGAAAAGGACCATGAGATGGGCAGTGGAGGGAGAGGGAGAGGCGGGAGGAGGGATGGAAAGCAGTGGTGGAAAACACTCAGCATCTCTGCCAAAGGAAGGTGAAAGCTTGGTCAGGTCCTGCTGGCTCAAGCTCAGAATAGCAAAGGTTAGTTCAGACAAATCTTCCCAGTATCAGTAATTAAAGGCATTGCACACCATGGTTTTTACTCAGGTGGCAGCATCTTTAAGGACTGTTTTCCTTTTATCATTGTCACTTGACACAGCTCATCCTTCTCTCCTTCCACCCAGCTTAGAAGGTGCTGGTCCTGCCTTTTACAGTTGTGTTTCATCCCTTCCTCCAGCAGACAGAAATCAGGTGGCAGTGATGAGCTACCTGGATGAAGTTCCCTTCCGCCAGGCCTGGAGCTTCGACGAGGACTCAGGGGGAGAAATCACTTTAATCACTGCTCCAGCCATCGAGGTCCCCGACTGCACCAACATCCTCATGAGCACCATGGTGAGTGGCCTCTGCTTGCCTCTGTGCCCAGATCTGCTCCTGGTGGGATGCTCGAAGGGATGTCAGTGATGGTTTCCTTTCCTTGTGAAAGGAGGGAATCCTCTCCTCTGAATTGATCTCTTGGTTTGCAGCAGGAGTGGGAGGAGGTGAGGATCATTTGTGCTTGGTGGGAGTAAGGAAGGGGTTGGTTTGAGGTTGTTTTTTCTTAATCACATCCAAGCAGAAGGATCCCATTTATTAATAATATGTATTGAATATTTATTAATGAATATAACAGATACAAGCAGGCAACACTACCTGAGCTGCAGCGTAGAATCACAGAATGGCTTGGGTTGGAAGGGACCTGAATGCTCATTTAGTTCCAGCCCCCTCCTATGGGCAAGAACACCTTCCACTAGACCTACCCTGTGGTGTTTTGTGATCTTCCATGTAGCTGAGTCCTAAACTGCTTTTGAATCTACACCTGCTCCTGTAACAATATTGTGAGTGTTTAGCCTGAAGTAGTGTCACCCATAGATGGGGTCAGTGTACTTCACGTGGGAAGGTGATCGGTGTGATCCCAAACAGCCTCTGCTCACCCCTGGTGATGGGTGAACCAGTGGTAAACTTCACATGTGGCTTTTGCCTAGCTCAGCCTTGCTCATCCCTCCCCCCAAAATGACACATCCCAAATCCACAGGATGTGTTTAACATGAAGAGCCACCATGTTGTTCATTTTAGTCAATTTTTCCAAAGGGAATTTTAATGCTCACACTTTTTGCCACCTGTGTAAAGGCAGGTGATGATCTGCATCCCCATGGACCATCCACCATTCCTTCTTACCCTGGGAAACCTCCAGCCACAGGTTTTTGCCTGGTTGGTGATGGTGTGACTGTACTGATGGCCTGGGCTGATCCTTCTGGAAGCACGTGGTGGTGTTTTCCTTGGGGAGGCTGGTTTGGATCCACAGCTAACAAGTGGCAGGGAGCAGTAAAAACAGCATTCCTGGGCTGTGAATGTACTTGCCTGCCCCTCCGGAGGAGACCTTGTTTGGAGAGCTCTGGGAGAGGCCAGGCTTGTTTGTTCCAGGAAAACCCTCTGATTTCAGTCTCAAACACATATTTTAAGCTGGACTATGTGGAAATGACAACTCTGTCTGGGGACCAGCTGAGCCCCTGGCGCCATCGGAGACTCCCATGGCTTATCCTGCCTCTGGCCAAGGTGGCATCTCCCGCCTTGTTGGCTCCTGAGCCCCTATGGTTGAGGTGGCTCTGTCAGGTGCCGTGGATGAGGTACACACATGAGCTCTGCCACTGTCCTTTAACCTGTGGCTGGATGTGGTGTCTCTTGCAGCTGTCTGAAATGAGGATGCTCACATCTCCTGTCTGCACCCTGTCCCCTTCCACAGTAGATGAATGACACAAAACCACCTCCAAGCATAAACCACTTGGTTTATGAAGTCACTTCTAGGTACATACAGCTCAAAATAGTAGTAACCTTGTAGCCAGACTCTTTTCAAGTATAAATTTGGGGATTCCCTATAGCGATGAAGCTGGTGCTGCCCAAACCTACAGTCCCAGTGCCCACGGCCAGCCCTGGTGCTGAAGGAGCCAGTATGGGAAGGATGCAGCCCTTAAGGTTCCCTGGTGAAGTGCACGGGTTGCTGTGTAAGCCTGGTCTGCTTTCAGATGCCCTCACCACCCTCTTCTTGCTGTCCCACAGTACGACTTCTCACTGGAAAGAAAAGTGCTTTACTGGGTCGAGGTGGCCTCTCAGCAGCAAACCTGCCGCCATCGGGTCACCTCTGAAGTCATCCCCACGGCTCCCCCGTGCTGGCTGCTGCTGGTGGACCCTGCTGACCGCTATGGAGGGAGAGCACGGGACGGGCCCATGCGGCGCAGCATCAGCCTGAGTGCTGCTGACAGCAGCCATGGGCCCAAGGGCAGAGGTGCCTTGTCCGACACTGAGAGTGAGACCTGGTACTCGGAGGAGGATGAGTACTCGGAGGATGACGAGTACTCCTCGACCTCCTGGGAAGAGAGCGACAAGGATGACAAGAATTCCAGGAGGAGAAACGCTGGGAGAAGTGGGGCTCCGCGTCCTGGCTTTTACCAGACCAGACCAAAGACATCACCCGGCTTGTTGGAGCCCTCACCAGAGAGCAGCATCCACAGCACAGCCAGCCCGGTCCTGAGCAAGCAGAAGAGATCCATGGTGATCTTTAACAACATGAAGAACGAGCTGGAAGCGGCCAGGAGGAAGCTGGCTGCTTTGGTGCACCCTCCGAACAGAGCTGCTGTGGAGAGCAGGGTCCCGGTGCCACAGCCTCTGCCCCAGCGTCCCCACACCAGCCGCGGCGTCAGGTTCAGGCCAGCCCCAGATGTGTCCCGGCCGGGGACCCTGGTGCCATCGCCTCCATCTGCGCCGATTCCCCCCATCAAACGGCATAAACCCACGGTGCCGGTGAGGGGCTGTCTTCTGGTGCCCTTTGCTTGCTGCTGAGACAGGAGGGAGGTGGAGGGCGTCAAATTGGTCCTGTTTGCTGGGGTTTGGGTAGCAAAATGGAACCGAAATGGGGCTTTGGGAACTCTGAATCCATGAGAAATTGCTGACAAGTTTTCATAAGAAGTGAAGGAAAAGGGTTTTTATCCCGGGTTTAAAGGGAAGGTTTCTGGGAGCACGTTTACTTGCTCTGTCCTAACCGAAACATCCCTGGTTTTCCCAACAAGCAAGGTATCTTGTTTCATTTTCATGGGGAGCACTAAATAATACAAAGTTAAGTAAGGTTCCACATGCATCGCGCTGAATGCTAAAGCCTCAACCCCAGCAAGCACATGCGTGTGCAAGGTCATTTCTGTAGATGGCTTTGTAACAGAGACTGAATCTATCTGATAAGCATCAAGGGCATAAATGGGTGTCGGGAGCATCCTCCTGCCTGGGCTCCTGCATTGCCTCTTCCTTGTCCATCAAGGACAAGCATGGCTTTTCTTGCTGGAGAGATGAGCAGGATTCCCAGGGAAAGGAAGTTGTTTTTTCTTGCTTTCTCCTGTGAACCCTCCCAAGTGCTGTTTTCTCTGATCTGTATCTGTAGCTGAGCCTGGATTTAATTAAACCCAGTCTCCTTTGATGCCCAGGGGGGTTTGTTCCATGTATGGGAATTTTCCTTATCTGGAGAGAGCCAAGGTAACTGCTGGCATTCAGAAGCATTGCTTCAGCCTGGGTTTCTTACTGTAATTCCAGGAGCTGGAGCAAGAAGACCATGTGCTGTGTTTTCTCTTGCAGTCCCTCAGCCCCTATGCCTGCCTTCCTCCTGCCTCTGCGCCTGCACGACCCCTCAGCTCCTGCAGATCCCAGCCAGATCCGGCCACTGACCTGCTCTCAGCATTGAGCCAAGAGGAGCGAGACCTCATCGAGCCCGTCATAGCCTTGGGCTACCCCACCCACAAAGCCATCCTCACCCTCCAGAAGACTGGAAGGCAAAGCTTAAGTCAGGTTGGTGGAGCTGGCAGGAAGCAGAAAGCTTTGGGAAGGAAACCCCTGGTTTTCATGGAGCAAGGGATGGCTGTATCGCTTAGGGCTGGACTCTGACAGCCTTGGGTTTCCCACTTTGGTATTATCCTCAGCTGACAGGGTTTGCCATGAGATCACACATTTGCACTTGTGCTCTAATAAAATGAGTTGCCCTCAGCTTTTCAGCGGCTGATAAAAGCCAGGCAGCGTTATCCGCTCAATCTGCTGCATGGAGCCTCGTCTCCTTTTGAAGTACACTTTTTGCCCCCGTATATGGAAACTTGTTGCACATAATTTTTTCCTGGCTGTTAGATCTGTGTGATTATTGCCATGGCTCATCCTGTCAGCGGGATTGTGGGAATACCTCTGGGATTTGTCTGGGATCTCTCCAAAACACAAGTTCCCTGTGTTGGAGCAAACAAGGGACTCCATGCAGGTATCGAGGCCTGATCCTGGAGCTCTTTTCTTAAGGAACTTTCTATAATAACCTGGAATTTATTGACAATAGTTAACATACAACCTCTTCCTACCACTGGTATCCGAGTACACCACTGTGCAGCATCTCAATTCCAAGGTCTCTGCTTGTCCAGTGGTCCAGGTGGGCTTGGAGCATGGATGTCATGAGGGATGCCACTGGCTTGGCAGGTTTGAGGCTGGACCTGCCCATCCCAGTGGAGCTTTTAATAGGGCTAAATTATCCAAGTAGCTCTTGCAGAGAGAGAAGGGGCTTGGTCACAGCTCAGCAAGCGGGGTGTCCACCTGCTTGTCGTGCCAGGGAGCAGAAGCAGACCCCAGGCAGAGGTGTGAGCAGGCACAGCACCGAGCAACCATCTCGTGCTGTTGGGTGCCATCTCCTTCCCATTCCCCAGGGATCTGCCTGCGCTGTGTGGGCCAGCTCTATCCCATCTGGTCGGTGCATGAAGCTGCTCTGTGGTTGAGTCACTCTGCAGCTTCTGGCTCCTTCCCGAGTCACCCCCGGCTCGACCAGGCCCCTGCTGGTGTTCCAGGCGATGGTTGCTGCGAGCTGAGGTGGGAAGGGAAGCTTTATTCCTTCAATGCATGAAGGTTTCATCCAGGCAGAAGGAGATGGGCAGAGCTGTGCAAAGGGGTCTTGTAGCAACTGCTGGCTTCAATAGGAAGAATCAGTGCATCTTAGTAAGGATGGAAATAGGCACAGTCTGCTCCCTTCTGTACAAACACTGGGACTCCCATTCCCTTGGAGACGAGATAAATGCACTGAAATACAAGGTCTGCCTTAAAGCCTATACCTTCTTCACCAGCAGTTCCCATCTTTCCCATTTATGCCCAATAGAGCCAAGATAAAGTGTAAAGCTGAACCCTTCGTGTGTCTCTTACAAGTAACAGCTACCAAATTAGGCTAAACCTTCCTGGAAGATGTTTCAACTCAAGTTAAAAACAAGAGCTGTGGGCGTTCTTCATTGCTTGTTGGTGTCAGGCAGGGTTTCAGTGTGTGTCGATGACAGCTTCAACCGTGAAGATTGATTGTAATACCAGATGGTAGCCAAAAACTGCTCAGTTTCATTGCAGTATCGAACTAGCAGAGCCCACCCTGGTGAAGAAGGCAGGTCTGCTGCCTAAAAGAGGCAATGCCTTCTCAGTCTTGGTGGAAGAACCTCTCTAAAAGGCTTAGGGAGCTGCCCCAACGCACCAGAGGTTCATCATCTGGGAATTTATGGCCAAGAGCTAAACCAAAACTGCATCATTGCATTTGAAGGCTTTGCTCTCCAGGGGTGCCTGAATGTTGTGAGTGTTCTAAGGAGCCTCCTTGAGAGCTACAAGGGGAGAAGGAGCTTCTAGAGGGCAGTGGCTCTTCCTCCTCTTCCCCAGCAAGTGGTGGGGCCGGTTCCAGACCTAGGGCTTAGCAGATCACAGTGTTTAAAACCCTGGTTTTGTTTAGTCTTGAGGATATATATCTATCTATATATATATATATAAAAAATGATAAAAGTCATTGAGTTAACAACAGCATCAGTTTCATGCTGGGTTTGTACAGGCTGCCAGCACTGTCTGTGCTCTGCCATGAGCATGGCAAGTGGCTGTCCCTGCTACGGTAGGGCAATACAATACAGCAGTGATCTGGATCTGTGGTTAGGGTAACAAGGAAAGCAGAACCAGGTTAGGAATGCCACGAGGAGGGAGGATCTCAGTTTTGAGTTAAAAAGCTGCTCCTTAAGGCTGACATTTCTTAAACTCCTGCCTCTGCTGTTCAGCCAAAACAGATCCACTCAGCATCTGAGGGACTTTTTTGGCTTTTTCATATGTTTCATGAATCTTTCTCCTTGGCTATGCAGTGCTGGGGAGGGTGAGGTCTTTGCTGGTGGATCTGGGGAGATATGAATCAGCTTCTCCTTGGATGAAGACAGCATGGCTTCAGGGAGACCTGAGGGATGTTTTTATTCCCCCTGCTATTGTATAGCTCATTTATTATTGTCTGTTCCGTATGGTTTTGGACAGTGAATGATTTTCATGGTATTTAAAAGATCCTGCTGGGAATAGTGCTGTCAGCACTCCAAGAACAACGAGGAAAGCCAAAAATAACTGTTTACTTTCAGTAATGACACACATGGGTCTCCCCTGGGGTGGGTTTTGTGCTTGGACCCTGGAGTGAACCCCCTGCCTGCCTGAACCCTGGTGCATCAAAGGGATGCCGGGTTGGCTGAGGGTAGGCATCTCACAGGGACAGGTTCTGCTTCACCCTGCAGCCTGAGGCCATCGCTTTGTACCTCAGATGGTTCAGATGCTTGGTTTGCTCCTCATCCTCCCTCCTGCTCCCACCCTGGGAGAGGGGATGGACTGAGATGTTGTCTTCTCCCAGTGGGAGTCCTGCTGGCAGGGCCACACAGGCAGGATGGTGGTGGCCCAGGTCGTCCCCATGAGTGTGCCCCTGGGAGGTTACAAGGTGGGCTCCTGAACGCAGTCGCTCCCTGTGTCTGCAAGGTTGGATGAACCCCGGTTGTTTTCTCCTGCAGTTCCTGAGCTACCTGAGCGCCTGTGACCGGCTGCTGAAGCAGGGCTACGAGGAAGGGCAGGTGGAGGAGGCCATGGAAATGTTCCAGTACTCGGAAAAAAAGGTCAGAGCGGGGCAGCCCAGCCCATTCCTTTGTGCTGTGTCCTCCGGGCTCGCTCTTCCATCAGGCTGCACGCTCCCCTACACCTCCACTGCCCCTCATGCAGCCTCTGGGCCGGTCAGACCCATTGCCCTGCACCCACAGCAGACCCCCAGTGCAGCATCACCACAAGGAATCCCCAGGGAAGGATGCAGGACACTCACTTCATTGCTCTTTTCCATCCATCCTCTCACCCCACTGTGCAAGCATGATGTTCACTCAACCCCCAAGCAGAGAATCCCTCACTCCAAGCTCACCAGCACCCACACTTCCTCCCTCCTTGCTCTCCCTTTGCATTCACCCCTCAAAGAGAACCACCATGGTGGCACACCAGGGGTTGTCTTCATCATCAGTCCCCTCCTGGGGGTAATGAAGGGCCAGGAGGGGTAGAACTGCTTGAAATATGGGCTGGTGGTGGCTGACATGATGCTGATGGCACATAGGATCGCAGTCACTGCTCTCTAGGGCTGTGGCAGCAGGAGGGTGCCTGGGGCTCAGTGTCAAGCAGGGGGTTATTTATTGAGGACACGGCTCCAGGCAGTGTCGTGGTGCTGGGGCCCAGCCTGAGCAAGGGGGGAGCAGGAAGAATGAATTCCAGCTTGTGCTCCCTGCCTTTACCCGGTGTCTATACCACAGACAAACACTTGCATGGAATTTCTACTAAACTTTGTCAGGAATAAGTGAAGCCAGAGCCTGACTTCATTACCTATTTCTAATTTCAAAAGCTGATGTAAAGGCACATTTTTAAACGCTAGCAGTGGAATGTGTGCCCTTCACTGGTAATACAACCCGGCCAGGTCGCATGGCCACAGCCTCGTCACCCAGCACTGTTCCAGCTGTAACTGTGGTAAATCCAGCCTTAAACCCCATGATAACATCTCTCCTTTCTCTTCCTCTTTCCTCCAGGCAGCTGAATTCTTGCATCTGTTATCTCAGTTCAACGATATGGGTTTCCAGCAAAACGAAATCAAAGAAGTCCTTCTGCTTTGTGGGAATCAGAGGGAGAAGGCGTTGGAAGAGCTCGTGATGAAAGCCCAGTGACCTGCACCCTGCATCCCAGCCACAGCTCCCCCTCAGTCTGGACCACGTAAGGACTCCGGTGTCAGCACACGTTTACCCTTCTGCTGCTCCATGCCCACCCCAGCACCACGGCTCATGGGCACAAACCTCCAAAGCGCTGGCTGGTGTCCAGCCCTGGTTTATGGACGTCCACCATAAGCGTGTGTGGCACTGCACTAAAGCAAAGGCTTTCTAACAGGAGTGTTTATCTCTTCACCCACACATCTCCCACCTTGATCATCTCAGCTCTTCAGATTAGATGCAATAAGATCCAAACTGCCTTCAGCTTTTACAAAGGCCAAAGCACAGTTTTCTTCCTCCGCCGGGGGTGATGGGTGTTGTGTTCTCAACTGCAATCCAATGTGGATGCTTGAAAGGTTCTATAAATCAGCAGAAGATGCTGTTCTCATAAAAACAGGGCTCCTGAAGAAGCATTTATTGGTCCTGGCTTGGCAAGAGTCTCATCCAACTTAGCTGTGGCTTCATATTGTAGTTGATATCCAGTCTGATCACATCAGCTTCTCTTTTAAACCAAGAACTTGAGAAATAGACACAATTCAATGAGTGTACAGAAAGAAACCAGGCTGCCCTTGCTCTGAAAATACAGGAAGTTTATCCAGTGTGATGAAAAATGGCTTAGACAAGGGTTTGTGCTCAGGGAATTCCATAAAATCAGAACAGAAAAACTGGGAACAGCTTGGCTGCCCTCGTGCTCTGCAGGAATCAGGAAGATTCAGGGGATGCTTCCCTAAACTGTGGAGACAGCAGCTCCAAATGAAGCTAAACACAAATGTCAGGATCAGGAAATCTGGATGCCCAGGGGAATTCTTGTGTGCAACTGAAGGACGGAAACCGGGAGATTCAGGTCACCTCATGGAATGTGTCTCTTGGCTTGGCACTGGAACAGTGGGCAGTGTTTTTACATTGAAGTATACTGTTTTCCTGTGAATTAGATACAGATGTAATTGCTTCGAGTAAAGATGGTTGGAGGGGTTCTTCTTGTGTCTCCTATGGAAATGCCAGCTGGCACAGCCTAGCAGGGGAAATCCTGAATTAGGTGCATTAGTACCATTTTTCCTTTGTATCCTTCCAAACAACCTTCCAGCCCTGGAGCCAAAACACTGTGTCCCTTCTCCCTGTATTTCAAGGTAGGTGCAAACACCAGCAGGAGGGCACAGGCCTCCAGGGCTGCCTTCATCCTAGCCTGGATGCAGCAAGGAAATTTGGCATCCAGGTTGTGGGGGACTTGACCCATCCATACCCAAGGATGTTTTATCCCTGCTCTTTAATGGCATTGAAAATGTGGCACCTTGTATGACCAAGGGAGATACTCGTGGGGAGCTCCCAGGCTCTTCTTGGAGCTCCCAGCCCTGTTTTTCCTCCAGCTTTCCCTTGGTTATACAAGCTTTTATTTTTGATATGGCCCTTATAAGGCAAGTCCATTCTAAGGCGGCTTTTCCTTATGTTCATCCTTGCCAAGATGATGTCACCTTAAAAAAGGAACTTGCAAAAGGTTAAAGTGTGATTAAAGAGACCACTTTGCCTCAAACTGAGGTCTTTGGTGGAGTAAACACCATGAAGACTGAAAGGGGAAGGTAATGGTGCTGTGGTGGTGCCAGTAGTGTGTGATGCTGAGGGCTAAATTCCAGCAACATGAGGCACATTTGTGGTTGTGCTCACTCACTGTGCAATGGCTGAGCAGCTTTCCTTAGGGATTTGCTTGGTCCTGTTTTGTTGTTTTTATCCCCTGCTTGCAGAGGTAAGGACCGTATCTTTTTGCTCCCTAAAATTACCTTGTGTTGCTTTCTATATCATGGTTTGGATTGATGGATCCAACAAATCATGGGAACATCCATGCTGTACTCAGTGCCTGCCAAGACCTGCTCTTTCCCCAGGTGCTACACTTACAACCTTTTGTTGGCAAATACCTTTGTAAACCCCTGCCCTGTCACAGCAAACAGCATGGAGATGAGAGGTTGTCTCATCCCTTGGTGCTGCTGGAGCTGGAGCGATGCTGGCCTGGCCCAGTGGCAGAGGGCAAACGGGGACAAGGCGCATCAAGGGGGTTCAGTCCGGACATGGACACGAGCTGGGGTTTTCCTGTTTGGTTTGGTTTGTGGTTGTGTTTTGTGGGGTTTGTTCTCAACTGAGGGAACTGTTCTGAAAGTGCTGAGAACTCGGCGAGGGTCAGAGGGGAGGTATTTGAGGCATCCCAGCTGGTATTCCCAACCGCTCCATCCCTGCCGGGATGGCACAGGCAGCCCAAAGCCTGCCTCATGGATGGGAAACCAGCTGAGCCATGGTCTGGGTTTGCTGCTGCTCTGGTCCCCATGGGTCTCTCAGCAGTGCTGTGGTTGCAGAAGGGGGGTCTGTGTCCTCCAGCCATCCCCAGAGCTGATGCTGAGGACATCAGCACTGGGCAGTGGTACCTCATGGGATCGCCATGGTACCTCTGGCATCGCCATGCAGTGCTGGTGCTCTCTCCTCTCCTTCCCTCTTAGCATCCTCTGCATTTCCAAGGTTTCTTGTGTCCTCAAAAGACTGTGTCTGGGTTCAAAATAAGCACCAGCACTTGCCCCAGCCACCCCATTGGGTCTGTGCTGGGGCTCCAGATGAGCCTGGAGGAGCCGATAGGCGGGTAATGGACTTTGGGTCCCCCCCCAACCCATCCGTGCATTAAGCACCAGTGCCCAGGAAATCCTTTCCTTCACTTCCCCCTCTCCCCTCCTCCTCCCAGGACCCCGCTGTGCCCGGGAGCAGCCGTGGAGATGTCCCCAGGGAGCAGGGGCTGTGTGGGAACCGCGTTCCCACGTACGGCTCTGAAACGGAGCCGCAGCTGAAAAAGCACTCAGGGGGCAGGAGCGGGCCCTGGCGTGGGTCCCATGAGGAGGTGTTTCCTTCAGAAAGGGGGGGAGAAGAACCCCAACCCCAGCAGGAACAGCAAGCACAGGGAGTTTTTAATAGCCTTCCTTTTAATTCCCGGATAGAATGGATGATTTCCCACGGGAGCAGAGGAAGTGGGACGCTGCCCACCTTCAGAATGCGGTCAGGATAAATAAACCCCGTGTCTGCATCTCTGTGGCATCCGTCCTCTGCAGAAGCCCTGCACGTGGTTGGTTTGTGAGCCCATGTCTGGTAGGACTTCATACACAGCCCATGCAGCGCAGGCAGGGTAGGCAGCAGCTGCCTGCAGCCCCTTCCTCTCTGGTGGGGTTTAGCATCACCTCCGAGGTCCATTGTGAAGCATCCCTGGACCTGAGCACGGCTCCGCAGAGGAGGAGAGGAGCAGTGGGAGCAGATCCGAGGCCACGTGCAAGGAGAGCATCCCGACGTGGGATGGGGGCTCACCTACGTCGCGATCTTGTGGTCGCGCCTCGGCAGCCGCAGCAGGAAGGTCTGCAGGGAGCCGCTGCGTGGGAAACCTGCCCGCTCCTGCTTGAACTTCCAGGTCCCCTCTTCCACGGAGTACAGGAGCGTCAGCATCTTGTTGACGGTGTAGATGGTGTCCCCCTTGATGACAGCGGTGAACAGGGCTCCCTTGTTGTTCATGAACTGCCCGGGCAGGGCGGTCCATTGCCGCGACGTCAGGTTGAAGCAGTCAATGACACAGCGCAGGAAGTCATCCGAGGGCCCGTTGCGCATCACGTACAGGTTGTCACGGTGGGCCACCATGCAGTGCCCGTAGCTCTGCTGCCGCTTCAGCTCCGTGATGGGCAGCCATGCGTCTTGCTGGGTCTGGTACTCATAGATGATGGTGGTGTCCAGCGGCTTCCACAGGCAAACGAAGATCTGCCCCATGGCTTGGGCGCAGGGCGCTGCTGAGCTGGGCTGCGGCAGGTCAGAGACGAACGTCCACGTGCTGGAGGCCAGGTCGTACCTCTCCACGGACTTCAGGGAGATCTTCTCGTACTCCCCACCGATGGCATAGAGGAAGCCCTCGTGCGCCACCAGCCTGGCATCGTAGCGCAGCTGATGGGGACTGGGGAACTCGCTCCACGTGTTGGTGTCAGCATCGTAGCAGAAGCTGCTCTCCACCACCTGCTTGCTGGCCCCGTACACACCACCCACGATGTAGATCTTGTTATCCATGGTCGCCATGCCGGCTAGGAACGTGCTGGCGCCCAGCGGCAGGCAGGAGAGGGTCCTCCACGTGTTGGTCTCCTCATCCAGGTAGCAGAGGGTCCTGGAGAGGTCCTCTAAGAACTCGAAGGTGGGTGTATGGGCTCCCACTGCCACGAAGGTGCTGGGCAGGAGGGACTCCACATAGGCCAGCAGGTCGGCAGGGAGGCAGTCCAGGTACTCCTCCAGCTCAGCGTAGCTGTCCCTGATGTAGAGCGCGGCGCAGTGGAAGAGGTCCAAGAGGCCGAATATGGCAGCGGCTTGGAAGAGCAGGATGCAGTTGTCGGAGTTGATGGAGTTGATCAAGAACTTGGCCAAGGGCTTCACCTGCAGGAAGGCGGCGCACTCCACCGCCTGGAAGGTCTCCTCGCTGCCGAGGACGGGCCTCTCTCCCGCCAGCACCCGCAGCATGGTGAAGAACCCGGCCGCGCTCAGCTCCCCCAGCCCGATCTCCTCCTGCGTGCTCTCCCTCATGCCCGAGCGGAACAGGGCTCGGAAGTACTCACTGCTCTGCACCAGCAGCGCCTTCTCCACGCAGAACGACTGCTCCTCCACACGGATACGCACGTGCTGCGGGGGCCCTGCCTCCGAGCCTTCCTCCTCTGGGGTCATCCTCGCCTGGTGCAGCCCCCTGTTCCTGCTGCCTCCTTTGATGCCTTTGCTGCCTGCCCGGTGGCCGCCACTGCCCTGCAATATAAATACCTTCAGCTAAAGATAGCCGAGCTCGTGACCGGGGCCTTGCACAGGCATCCACCGCGCTCAGCAGGGCTCTGGTGTCACCGGACAGCGCAGGACACGGCTGGGATGCCCGGCTCTATCCCGGCTCATCCCATGGAGGATGCCCAGCGTCCGGGTTTTGTGCTCCGTGCTCTCAGGCATCCTCCTTGTGGTGCTCTAAAGGGGAGCCATAAACCAGCCTGTGCTTCATGTGGGGATCTGGAATGGGTAGGAGTTGTTCAGCCTGGAGAACAGAAGGCTCCTTAAGGGGAGACCTTAGAGCAGCTCCAGTGCCTAAAGGGGCTCCAGGAAACCTGGAGAGGGGCTTTG
>JANHGB010051060.1:0-68345 GCA_026283785.1 Coracopsis vasa | reverse complement strand
CAATACCTATTTCTGACATGAATTAGGTGAAGCCTTTAAGCGTTTTTCCTCCATCTGCTCTACGTATCATTGATCAGCCCTACTCTTGAACCAGCCGCCTTTCCCTCTCCAGCCTTTTCATTACTCAGTCAGTGTCTTTTTAAGCTGAGGACAGCAAAATCCTGGAAGGAATTTCTGCACCTATTGCTTCTGCATCTGCTAATTTTGAATACACCTACAGCCTGGAAAAGATCGTATAAGGAAACAAGAGATGGCAAATCGCTGTTTGCCTGGGGCAGGAGCATGCCCTGCAAAGCACATCCCGATGTGCTGCGCGCTCCTGCAGTAGTTGGCACAAGCAGCAGTGCTTGTCCCAGAGGAAATTATTCCACTATGGAAAAAATAATTAATAATTTTGTTGGGTTTTTGTTTAGGTGTTCGCTCCCCTCCCCTGCTCCCTCCCTTCCCTCCCCTCACCCCAGCACCTCCTCCTTCCCACGCCTGGATCTTCGTCCAACAAGTCACACTGAGGTCACCTGAACAACTCTGCTTAAAGTTAAGCACGTTTAAAATCTCTACCACACCAGGAGCTGCTGCAGGAGCAGCTCCTTCAAGGCTGGTGTGCAGCTGCTGTCATGCCTGCGGGTCCTCAGGCAGCTTCCAAAGGCGAGAAAGTTTGGACAAATGCAAATCGGGAGCAGCTCCACTGCAAGCAGTGTGGGGATGCCGAAATAAAACTTGCTCGAGAGGTGAAACAGACCCTATTTGTCAAACACTTCTTGTTTCCCGTCGCAGCTCTGAAATCTTCAGGGCTCTCATTAGGGTGTTGTGGTTTAAAACATACTCCTGCTGAGCTCAGCCCCAGATACAGGGAAATTTCTCTCCTGGTAATTGATGGCTGGACAGCAACACCTTTATTTCTTTCAAGTGAGCAGTAGCCATATAAAAACAGCTCTATACAGGCAAATACTGTGTGACTGAGCTGTCTGGACGGTATTGCCAGGACCTCTGCTCCCCAGTTCCACCCAATTTGAACCCAATTTGAATTCTTCTACTCATTTCCTATCCTTGATTTGAAACCCAGATTTGCCTACTTGCCTTCCCCCTCCCCCCCCGCCATGTTTTGATTAATGCTTCAAATCCATTCTTTTTCACTCTTTATACTAACCTTCTCCATTGCAGTGTGGCAGTCATGCCAGACAGTCACTTCATCCTCCCTGCTTCATGTCCTCAACTTCAGATCCCACTATTAAGTTTTTCTGCTATATTCCCAGTGGTACTAATTAAACAATAGGTTATGGAGAGGGACAAGCTCCAAAGTCATGTATTTAAATGTCACAGACATCTGATGGAATAGAAAAGGCAGGACATGTGGTGGGATGCTTGCTTCTGCATCAAGGTAGCAATAAACTCCAAAGGACACCTCTTTGTTTTTTCCTGAAATGCTCGATGAGGCTAAAGATAATCTTGAAAAGTTTGATAAAGAAAGCAAACTGGAAACTGCAAAGTGACTCTTGGGGATCTTCAAATTGTGCTTGGAAACAGCATCAAGCCACCACACAGGAAGCTGTCAGAAAGGTTTGAGGTCAGTATAAGTAGAAAAAAGGCAGCTGAGCAGTTTCTTTCCAAATAAAAAACACCCCAGTCTCAACCAGCTGCTCTTAAATATGGCAGAAAATTCACAGTGGTTCAAAACACAATTTTTAATTTTGTTTTTAATCCCAGAACAGGTAAGTCAATAGCTAAGTGTAACAACATTCCTGATGGAAGATCAGAGCATACATAGTCCTTCTTTCTTAGCAGCTTTCAAGCTGTATCTCTTTCAGCAAATAAACTAGCTTTCCTTTCCTGAAAGGAAAAAGGCTAAAAGGGAACAAGCACATTCCTGTACCGGGGCAAAAGAGAAATGATGATTCCTTCTTCTTCTATTTCACCGTTTCTTTTCTTCTGAAATTTGAAGCACCTGCTCAGGGTGATTTACCTCTTTACCGGCATTTCAACAAAAGGCACTATACACGCAGTGGACAAACATTGACTCCCACAGCAAGTGGAGACAGAGCACACTATGAAGTTCAGCTGCATCTGGCGAAGAGCTGACCATTTGAATCTAAACCTACAGGACTGCTTTATATAGTCCCCTTCAGGGACTATTAAACATTTCAGAGCTGGTTCTCATCCACAGCACAGAGCTCTAAAAATGTTTTCCATGAATTTATGAATTCAAGAATCATCACCTGGGACTCAGGGAGCTCCTAGGAAAGGAGGGAGGCATAGGCCAGCATAAATGAGTCAGGAACTGATCCACCTCAATGGCCTTAGTCATTAAAACATAGATGCTGCTGAACCGATTTCCAACATTGTCTCTGCTTTCGGTGTTTGTACATAGTAACATGAGTCAGGTTCCCTGGGACCCCTTTGGGCACTCAATGACTCCCACCCATATAGATCTAAAAATATTGTGAGCAGAACTGAGTGGTGGGATACCCTTGGCAAGGCTTAGAGCTGCTTTCTAACCCAGGTGCACACAGAAGACTTCCCGCTCTAAAAACTATAGTCAAGATGGCCACAAGCTTTAATTTTAAACCACACAATTCATGCAAATCAGTCTATGAACTCCAAAACTAACAGTGTTCGATTTCCAATGGATTTGTGTCTCATGACTTACAGATATATTGCTGAAACAAGGGCTAAAGTGGGAAACAGATGCCAGAGGGAGATGCTTGAAGCATGCTAACTGTAGGAAAAGGAGGTAAAGCTTGCTCCTCAAAGTCCAAAAACCTGCACAGTAGAACATGACAGAAGAAACATTTCTGGTATCTATGAGGCATGAGTCCCTTAATAAATCTTTCTTCATGGTTAAAGCACGCCTCTTGTCACAAACTAGAGTGAGGCAACAGGTGAGCTCCTACTACAACTTTCTTCACCTCAGGAGGGAGGACTGTAAGGTCAATTCTGTTCTAATTTCTCCAAAATACTACCCAAGAAGTATTCACAGGACTCATCAGAAATCTGCAGGAAGCAAGCATATCTGGGCCCACTGTTCCTTTCACCACACAGGTAAAATCTGAGTTCAACAGTTACTGAAGTGATGCATCAGATCTGCTATACATGTGACAGCATTTCTTCATTTCGCTTGGACAGTAGCCTTCAGAAAGGAGGAAATATTTCTGTTCATAGCAACAGCTGATAATACCAAGAAAGAATACTTAGGAGGAAAAAAAAGGTGGGAAGAAGATATAAATTACAGTTTCTTTCCTATTTTTTGTCTTTTGCTTCCTCACCCACTAGGAATTTGAAAATGCAGTTTGACAGACAAGAAATCAATAAAAACTTTACGAAAGTTGTTGCCTTTGGTATAATAATTGATGGAAAATATCAGTGAAGCCTCAGAGCCAAAGTACTTGCTGGTATCTGATTCGGCACTAATGAGAATTCTTCATTCTCTGTTGTGTTGTGCAAGTCAGTCTGGACAACTAAACCTGGAGGCTATGGATTTCCTGTTCCTTAGCCCCTTTCACAGTCCAAAGCAAAGAGATGCAGAACTTGTGTAAGGCAGCAGCATTCAGAGAGGGTTGTATGGCTGAGTCAAGCACACAGGAATTAGAAACAGTTAAGGCTTCCTGTGTATCTTGTGCTTAGGATATGCTCACGATGGTGCTCAGTGAACAGTTTTCATGGATGGTGTGATGCACTACATTCATAAGAAAGAAGTAGCAATATCTTTATTGATACAAAACAGCAATTTAATAAAGTTTGATGGTAAATGCAGCAGTGGTTTAACAAGATTTGATGAGAAGCTACAGTTGGTTATTTACTTCAGAAAGGACAGGGTCAGACAAAACTCCCATTGAGTTATGAGTTTCAGAGAACACCCTTTTGCTTTATAAAGTTCTCAGAGAGGTGTCTAGGTGCAGCTGGATCCAGACTTAGTCTCAGACTTGATCAAGGATTTATATCTAAGGAATCATATGCGTGCAATCAGTCCTTTATATCACTTAGCTAAGATTTCAAAGTTTAACGTGCTATTAATCACTTACCAAGAATCTGTTGTGGTAGGGAATCTGTCCACCTTGAGGAGTAACCTTGAGTCCATACTCAAAGGGAGGTCCTGGCGCACAGCCTGCTACCATGCAGGAGAGCTCAGCAGGCCACTCTTTATGGAGTAAGATCATTGACTCATAGTCACGTTAGCATACCACTACAGAAATTTGGCTTGAGCTGGGACATGACTAGGATTATGGTTGGGGGTGGTGGTGCACATTGTTCAGATTAGCCTTTTGCTATTGTGTTATCTGTCTCTCCCAAATTGAGCTGAAGAGCCATCAGGCCCCAAACGAAGCCTTTACCACCACCACTGATGGTTATCATTTCAGCAGTGTTGGGAAATAAGGGTCAGGGGGATGGGAAGCACACCAGCACAATAGGTAATAATTTAAGTCTTTCCCCTTTATATTTCTCATTCAGCATGGCTCTGTGCCATGTTCCTGGGACACCAGCCAACCTCTGCTCAAGATAGCATGATTAATTTCTCTGTGATACTCATCGCTAATCTGCTGGTGCTTTGTAGGCATCAGTGACCATCTTCTGCATTTTACCTTGTCATAGAGGGATCAGACAGGAAACTGGAGCACAGTGAGATTAAGGTCAAATTCCTCTGGTAAGTCACAGTGTCCAATTTGAGACATCCAGGATCCAATAGCAGATGAGTTCCACTTTAGAAGATTACATGTTTAGTGTCCAGTGACTTCAATTACAGTTGTGAGATCAAAGCATTTCTCCAGATCACAACCTGTGCATTTCCTGTGAGCTTATGAAAAAAAATAGAAAGAATGGGCACTGGAAGACGCTAGGTTCAAGTGACTTGCACAGCTTCATGGAAGAACCCTGCAACAGATTTAACAATTCCAGGTCTTGTTTGCTTTTAACGTGAGACTTTTTATGGACCTTGCCTTATTGCTTAATACCTTCCATTTTCTCTAATGAGCACACCAAAGTATTACAAGCTGAATTTGCACAGAATTTGAAAGCCAGGGGAGGAAGATGTATATACACACACATATATGGAAACTTGTGGAAAATGTAACTGAAGACCATGTTGCAATGACTAGACACAAGGACAAAAGTGCTTAGAAACTCCAACTTTACTTTTCCACAGGCTTTTCCTCAGCCAGAATCTGAAACTTGGGGGGAAAAAGAAATATGTTAAAATATTATCAATTTATCAACATTGTTTTTCATATTCCTTCACCTGCTAAGGCTGTGCTTCAGCTGTCACCAGTCCAGCTGTGCAGCCACAAGGAGCCATTAAAGCTTATGAAATAACCTAAAATAACACCTCAAATTTAACAGCATCAAAACTTTCAAAGTCAATTATCACAGCATCAGACAGGTACTGCAAGGTCCAAACCAAAACTCCTGTGGACTTTCTCCCTGGAAAGAAGAGAAGTTTCTTCTTTTCAAGGGTATAGGGTTCATATTTCTAACCCTGCAAAGAAACCATTATAAATTACATTTACAGATAGAAAACAGAGTGATAAGAGTGAAAGTTTTCATGTCTTTGAGACTTTCAGGAGAGAATATGTGGCAATCTCAAACTTCAACTTGGAAAGGAGAAGAGGAAAGAGTTCTCCAAGTTAACCTGAAAACCCAGTAAGACCAATAACACAGGATGGCAGTTTACGGATGCCTGAGAAGCCAGACCTGGGACAAGGATAGAAGGGGCACAGTCACAGCAGTCAGTGGTGAAAATAGTTGGTGTTCAGAAGGTCAAAAGGGTGGAATAAGGGGAGGCAACATTATTTCAGTATAAGGACAGCAAATGTCAGCACTGATGTTAATCACTGGGGGCTCTAATAAGCCTGAAGCAACTTCCACCTCTAGGGTTTCCTCCTGAGAAATAAGGTGAGGGGAACCAATAACTTATTGACGTATTTCACAGTGAAATCACTGGATTATTTACAGAAAGCAAAGAAAAACAGAATAATATCATTTTCTTGCCCTTTTTTTTAAAGGAGAAAATATTTCTATCCTCAAACAGGTAATGCCTGAAACAACAGTCATGTGAAGATGGGATTACAGAGATGCCCAGGCTTCAAAAAATCATACTCTTCAGGTTATTTTTGCCAATAGCTGAATCACATAAACGATTTAAAACAGGAAACAATTCACTTGTATCATAGAAGTGTTGTGCATCTAAAGGAGTGTCCAGCTAAAAACACCTCACAAAAATATCTTCTGTTTCTCCTGGCCTTTTTGACTACTCCTACAGTTTTTGTAGCCCAAAATAATCCATGCAAACATGTTCTGAGGAAATCTGTAACAGAGGAAAGGAATTCATGATCTCACACGTTCTTCCTGGGCTCATTTTACAGTACACAAAAACTGCTTTTCCCTTCAGGGAGCAGTGCTCATGGGGATCTTTGGAATACTTGAACGAGCAATAAATCCTTGACGTGGTAAGGGCAGGGAACTCAGAAATAAATGGTATCCTAATAGCAAAAATGCATATTTTTTCAGGCAGCAGTGGATAATAGTCTGGAGTAGGTTTAACAGAGGCCCTAGACAGCAAGCATGATATTCCCTTTACATCCCCAGACCTCCCAGTCCCACCAGCAGGGGGCTGGGATATCATGAAATGAATAGGCGCAAATACTCATCACTCCTTCTCCACCCACGGTCACACACTGGGGACAGGAGGAAAGCAAGCTGGAAGATGGAGCCATTTTCTGTATCAGAGCTGTGTTCCAGGCATCCTGCACCTCAGAGACATGGATTGCTTCATGTGCTCTGATCTGAGCATGTTTCAAGGCTTTTTGAGGGACTCCCAAGGGAAGAAACTTTACTTTATTAAACAAGTGAAAGCTGAGAGTCCTTAATCCTATGGCTCAGGGAGTAGAGTCTCTAGGTCTGATTTTGGCTTCTTTTGTGGTTGAATCCTTTTTCCTTCCACATTTGATAGAATGCACATGTGGAAAGCAGTCAGGAAAGCTATACTAGCAGGAGGGAGGACAGACCAACAAGTCATCAGTGGTGCTTGTGGCAAAAGATGTGGCAGGCTGGACCATCTGAAACAGTCTGTCACTTCATTTTCCTTCCCAGAGGTGTTACAGGTTACCTGACACCTCTCCTGGACTCTTTTCTATGTGAGAACTGTATCAGGTTCTGGAGCTGCTTCTGAACTGAGCAGTAGCTACAGAAAAAATCCTTCTCCAGAGCTAGAAATCCACTGTGCTCACCACAATTTACTGTTACAGGAATGCCTCTGAGAGCCTGAGGATTGTGCATCAAGTACACTAGAAAAATCTCAAGACTTTTTAGCAGCTGAAGCATCAACATAAGTGGATGACATTAAATTGTCCCGAAAATTATATACGCTACAAAAACAAAGCAACTGCAAAAAAATGCTTTAAACACTTTCAATGCTTTTTATTCACTTCTAAAGTAGGATGTTCGAGTTAAATATTTTATTTATTGGTTTTGTTGGGTTGTGGTTTTTTTTCAATTTTAAGCCTATTTGTATACACTTGTTTATTTAAAAAAAAAAATGTAGTTGAGAAGAAAATGACACCAGGGCTTAGCTCAAAATGATTTATTTTATTTTTATTTCTTTTTTAGGAATTGTCAGTAGAACTCCGCAGGGGATTAAATTCCGAGTTTAAACATACTTCTTAAAACTTGTATTACTGGAAAGCCAGTAAAAAAAAATAAATTCCTGCAGATAGCAAAATAAGACAGGAGGTTTGGGCTATCAAAAAAAAAATCAGTGTACAGCCCACAATCAGACTTTGATCCTCTTACTGCCAGCCTGATGCTTCACTGCCTCAAACTCCTTTTCAGACACAGAGAAGGATGACACTAGATGCATATCTGCACCAGGCCTTGCTCACATACTTCCTCTTCAAGAGATAGTTTTGACACAGAAACCTTAATTTCAACGTATAGTACAGCAAAACCAATTACCAATGGATGCATCACACAACAGTGTGTGATCTGATGATGAACTGATCATCCATGCCATCGTGGAAGACAGAGGGTCATCACCCCTTCCATACATGTTATCCTTCAAGTTATGTCTAACTGCAATAGGAAAAAAGAAAATTAGTTATGAGTGTTTATCCTAACTACTAAGGCAAAAATATCTGCAGGTTAACAACATAGATTGCCTTCTAAACATCTAATTCAGCTAAATATTTTTGCACCACTGGAGTTTTGCATTGAGCCCAGTGCTAACAGGGACAATGCAGTTTAGCTGTCCAGCCTTAGGACGAGTGATAGCTGGCTGTCCACTTTTTCTTCAGATTAACTCTGTGCAAGTTTTCATTGATTTTCACAGAAGCAGAAGGAAGTCCTTAAATTGGTATGTTTATTATAGTGACTCTTTAGAGAAGTTAAAAACTTAGCATGGAATTGCCTTTTTTAAGTGTAGCGAATCTCAACCTATAATCTCACTGGCAGTGTTCTCTCACATTATGTTTTATTAGGATTTGCTGCTGGCACTGCAGAAAACATGACATAGACACAGAATTTGCTGACACACAAAACTTTTATAACAATAACACAGCTGCTACTCCAGCACTTCTTTGGAAAGTGGTAACATCTTATATGCCTAATTGATGAGCATGGAAAAGGTGTCCCTAATTTGCTGTTCTACTGGATACACAGAATAAAAAAACTCACTAACAGGGGCAGGTCCAATAAATGAGGTGCTGTTTAAAGTGCAGTTCAAACTGAATTAAGTATCGAAAGACACTGAACTCTGCTTTATGAGAAAGAAGGATGTGCCAGAGCATCAACCAAGCAACTTTAAAAAAAAATAAAAATCTTTCTAAATTACCATGGTCTGGTTGCTTGCCTTAAGACTATGAATATGCCAGGTAAGCAATGCAAGATAAAACTCACTTGTGTTTTTATAATGAGTGGCAGTCCTAAGCTCACAGACCTTATACTGCCTGCAGCAACTTTTGACTATGGAAGAAGTCTTAATATGCAGTGTCTCTTGGAGTCAAATCATTGCAGCAGGAACAACAGCATGGTCCCTCCTGGACCAGGACACTTATCCCAGCACTCAGGAGACCAGAGCTGTCACAAAATGAGAAAGCAAGACCAACACATACATGTAAGTACAGGGAACTGCTCCAGAGCTTGGGCCATAGTAACACAAAGCTGGTTTTGGAAAAGGTCTATAAGCATCAAAGTGGAATTTAATTTTATTACCTGGCCCTTGGGCTAAAGTCAGGCCCATATATGAAAAGAAATCACTGTTAACATTAAGAAGGTAGTCAGATACATGCAGAAATAGGAGCAGATTTCAAGAGGAAGCTATTGTAGCAATTACCTTTTAGTAACTTAAACTTTGACATCTTTAAGAGGTTCATTTTCTCATACAGGCAAATCTACAACCTAATAGAAACAATTAAAACTAATCTGCTTCTTAGAGTGCACTGAAGGGAGTCTAGGCTGTCCTCATGCAGATATGGCATTTAAAAGAGCTGTCTGTGAGCCCGTGCTCTGGAATGTCTCCTGCAATCTGTTTAATAATGCAGAGCTGTCTGTTAAGATCCCACAAACGGGGCAACAGGCAGAGGTCAGAAATGCCAGACAGCAGCAAATTGGACATGCAAGTATTTGTACCCTTCTTGTTAATTCCCCCAGCCAACAAGGCTGAGAAATGCTCCATAATAACCTGACACACACTCACATGCATTTACCATTAGGACAAATGCTTGGGAAGCATCCATCCCTCATTGCTTCAGGCCATCTAAAGACACCTGCCAAAAACTATACCTTCCATTATTGTCTGCAAGTTTGAAAAACTATATCCATTTTTGTTGTGCAGACATTCTGCTTTACTTTATAAACTCTCTTAACTCTGCAGCACCCTGCTACAGGACTGGCTGGCTGCAGTTATATCCCCTTCACCTTTGCTCTTGCTAGACAAAAATGAACCAGATTCCTCCTGCCTTCTTTTTCTTATGACAAAGGTAGCAAGAGGGCTCAGGGAAGGAAGATACCATGTGCCACTGACCCAATTAGAATTTCTTTTCTCTGACTGTGGGGGACCAAGTACTGCTCACAGCATCCCAGATGCACTGGCAGGCAAAAGCTCTGCAACTGCTAGAGGTTGCTCATTTGTTTACTTCACTTCACTTCAAAATCATAACTGTTACTTTATTTTGGAAGAAATTAAAGTTAGTAGGTTATGTAAAACCCATTTTATCATGAGGCAGGTAATTAAATCAACTTCTTGAAACTTACGGCATCTGTACATTTTAGCCAACAATTTGTTTTGACATTGCTTTATGCAAGTAGTTCTTCTCAGCTGTATTGCCTAATTGTTTAGCATCAGCTTCCTTACCGTATTTCCATATTTCCAAATGCAGCTCAAATTAACTATACCCTGTAAAAAACACTTCACCTAAAACAGTTATCCAGCTGCTTGTGTGTGACAGGAGTCCAGAGCAGGCTACAGATTTCCAACTTTGTGTGCGGAAAGAAGAATTGCTTCTGCAGTCAGTGCTATAAATATAAAAAACCACTTCTTCCTCAGAATGTGAATATGAATAGTCCCACATACAGAAATATGAGTGATTGCAGCCATAATAATTACCTCCATAATAAATATTACTTTTATTTGCAAAGACCACAATTTGTCCTTGCACTGTAGCTCTTCACTGAAGTCTTGCATTCAGTAATCAAATAAGTTAGGACATGGTTTCCTCCGTAATGAAGAGCAGCAGTTGACTCTGTACTGCTGAATCTAATTTCCATCAGAAAGATATAATTACTTTAATTTCTGGTTAGAAAACTGGAAATCACCAATACAAACCAATTTGCACCATTTTTCAAGTGCTTTTTGAGCTACAGATCATACAAAAATAATCTGGTTCTTAACTATATCAATTTCACTTATCCTCATCTTGAAATAAACACAAGAGAGACCTAAATAAAACATAACAGACTTACACAGTCACTAAATCTTGTGGACAAGAAGAATCCTGTATATTTTGCAGGATACAGGATTCCCATCCTGCTGTTTTCAATCAAACAGCTTTTGAGATTTTTCTCTGCTAGGAGTAGAAATACACATTTAATAAGTATAAACCTAATGCCCCCTGTTGGTTATATATAGCTGAAAACCTAGCCTACCCACATATGGATTACACCATCTCCTACTGCTAACAAAAGCACTGTGCACATCAAAGATCTTACACAGGGACACAGATTATGAACAGAACACAAAGACTATTCCCTTGTCTTAACCTGGAAATAGCATCGGAATTGGAGACATGCAGTGGGGAATTACCATCTTCTCACATTTTGTTACAAATGCTGCCATTAAAATAGCTACATTGCAAAGAGTGCTGTGCTGTCCCCTGTTCTTTGAGTCTGTGATGCTACAGACTCCACATTCATCAGAAAAGAAGCCCAGAGCTAGATATCAGCAAATGCTAGCCTCCTCCTGGAAACACATCTGGTCTCTACCACACAGATACCTAAACTGCCCACAGTCATAGTGACTTTTAGTACTGATCTCCAGCCAGGAGCAGGAGGCATAAATACCATTTCACTCCCCTACCTCAGCTCCCAGACCAGGTGCCTCTTATTGAGGGATAGCCTCACCTTTGTCTTCAAGTTAAAAGCATATCAGGATTCGGACTCAGAGGGACAAAATAAACTGCTTAGGAAATGACAGAATATTGAGATGAGGGAAACACCAGCAGGCATTTTGCAACTGCAAGTAGGCCAGTGTATGCCTATCACTGAGCAAATGTGGCAGGGCCTTTTCAAAAATATAGAACACAGTCTCCTAGCCAAAGAAACCTCATCTCCCTCAGCCACAACACACAGACAAAACCAGTACCTTTGGCTTGTCTTGCTTAGAGGACAAGAGAGCTATTTCTTGCTGCTTGCCTTAACCCTCCACACCTGGTGGCAGAGCTACTCCTTGCCCATGCTGGGTACAGCCTTTCTCAAGACACCCAGCTCATCTCCTGCCAGGCCCCTGGGCACTCATGATGAGAGCCTGTGAGCCCCATAAGCGTCACCCAGTCCCTCGCAGACTACCAAGAGTTAACCAGAGGCACCACAACTCTTCCTGGCTGTGAAAGGTCCCTAGAGCTGTGCCTCTCTATGTGTCCATAGCAGTCACCATCAGAGTGACATGGGGACACCCACCCTGGGCATAAATTCTCCCAGGAGCTCTGCAGGCTGCAGAACCAGATAAGCTGCAAAGGAACATGCAGCTGCTGCAGCACTGGCAGAAAATGGGCCCTATTTATCCAGTTTTCGTTATTTACAGGGGAGGGTGGGTTGGTGCTCATTTAATCCCGTGGATCCCATCCTACCTAGATCAGATGGGCAGCTGGTACAGGTTTCGATATTGCACCCTGGGAGCCAATGCCTGTGAGCAAAGTCTTAGAGTACCCACCCTAGAGCCGTCTCAGTCCTCTGCTGGGTTTGGCCAAAGCCAAGTCTCCCAAATTCCCCACCTATGCCGTAGCTAAGCTGTGCCAGAACTATAGGTGATAAAGCATACAGGTTCCTTAATTGCAACAGCACATGAATAGAGATAGCATGACTGATGTTATGGCATAAAACATGACCAGTGTAGAACCAATCTTTCAGCATTTATCTGAATCAAATCCAGCAAAGCCTCATCACTGAAACAATTTTGCAATATCCAGCTGTTCTTTGAAGAAAAGCAAACGTAATTTCCTGTCTGCCATTAATTTGAAAGCATCCTACACTAGACGATTTCTTGGTCATTCATTAAGGAGATATAAACCCCATTATTAATTAGCCTACAATATTCCTGTGCTGGTTTTTACATAAAAATATCTCTACTGAGCCACTTTTGAACCACCATTATTTTTATAGAATTAAAATGCTATTTCAAGTTCTATGATAGAGGTTTGGGGATCTAGAACTCCACCCTCCTGTCACTTTAAACTAAATTCAAGTAACCTCATCAGTAATAGGGAAGAGGGGAGACACTGAGAAGAATATTTGGATTTATCTGCTTAAGTGTTTTGTGCAATCCAGTCTGACTTTATTCCATGCTGGGGAAGCTGATGTTTATCCTTGCTTGCTCTTTCTTCATTTGATTTTTCAAGCTCTGATGTACAAAAAGCTTTGTCTCAATGCAGGACTGATTGCCTGGATGGTTTTGGTTTGAAGCTGCCTAAAGCTTCCCCTGTCACCAATGCTTCACATTAAAATATATATTCTCCATTGCTGTTCTATTTCCCTCCCCAGGTCAGATTGTTTTCTTCAGGCTCCGAATATATGCAGATTTAATAGAGAGATCTTTAAAAACTAATGCTTTCCTTAAAGAAAGCAGTAAGTTAAAAGCCATTTGCTGTCTCGTGCTGGCAAATTTTTGCCAACAAAACCAGAAAACATCATATAATCAGAATTATCTGTGCTGTAAAGCCAAACCATCTGCCTCTTCTAAACCATTCTTTTGTCCTGGTTACATCAGTTCCTAACACTGAGGTGTTTCCACGATTTCAGCTGCCTTCCAGTTGACACCCAAACCTAGTTCCATGAACTGAGCAGAAGACAGTTAATGCACATGATGGTTAACAACAAAGGCTCTGCTGCTTCCCTAGGCACTGCGTTTCAGCTTCAGTGCTTGATCCCGGCCCTTAGCCAAGACCAGTTTTCCCTTTGCCAAGCTCCAACAGCTCCTGTATCGTCCCAGCTCACAGAGAGTATGTTTGTCTTTCCCTCCTTCTGCAGCATTTCTTTCTCCCTCCACCTCATACATTTGTTCATCCCACCCTGTGCAGTCTGAATAGAGACTCAATGTGGAAAGTATTAGCTCCATTTCCTCTTACTCAAATCTTCTTCTGTGTTTTCCTTTACTCCACCTGCTAATTTATTTCTCAAATCCTGCAGTTCCAAGTCACCTTTATGTTCTGAACCTCTGTTCACGGTAATAACCCCAGAAACCCAAATCCTGTGTAATATCCCTTGGAGATAACAGTAAATAACCACACTGTAACACCCCATATCTGAACAGGCTCCCAGTTCTTAAGGAGTTTCTCACAGCAGCTTCACTATATGATTCTCGGCCACCCACTTTGCATACTCATCTGCCATTCCTCCCCTCTTTCCCTCCCATAGTCCTGAAAATGCTTCTTTGTGGATGGCAGGCTGTGCTAAGGTTTTGGATGTTATGCTCCCTTACTCTCCTTCCCCAGCTGCTGAGATGGGAGCAAGGTCTGCTGATGTTATTTGCTGTTGAAGAAGAACTGGCTGCAAAATATGTTCTCTGTTTCCTTAATCTCCAAATCCAACCATAGGCTTCTTTCACAAGCCTATCTTCATATCTGCTCTGCTAGCTCACCCCATGCCTCCAGGAACTTCATGTTGTTCCTCTTACTGCCTAAGAAGACATCCCTACACCTCCTCTTCCCAAATCCCATTTGAGACCCAAAATCTCCCCATGTGACCTAATCCTCTCCATTCCATTCCCTGTCCTGCGTACAGAAGTAGTTCATACACAGAACCAGAGCACAACTCCTTGTTTCCCCTTTGGTGCTGCAAATCAACTGCGACTTCTACTCCCCAGCACTTGTGTATAACCTGTCATCCCTTTAGAGGTGATACAACCCAACTACTTGCAGTATTTACATCTATCCAGCAGCTTTTGGTAGAAAACATTTGTGCATCTCTGGCATATATACTTCTGAGGTTTCTTGAACTGCTGCCCAACTATAATTAAATTGTCAAGCCCCTAGATTTTCTGTATTACTCCAAATTCCCTTGTTAACACAGCTTACTTACTGTCTGCTTTTCACAGCTTGTTTGCATTGTGGTGACATTTTCACTAGGTTCACAGAGATACCTAAAGCTGTTCTCTTCAGTTAGGCAGCCCCAAATAACTCAGACTGTGTGCGCAAAGGTGACATGGGTCTATGCTGGCTTTCAATTTCCTCCTGTTTTCCTAGCTCAGAGAATCTCAAATGGCAGATTTTGAGGAATTAGTATGAATCTGGAGCATAAGTAGATTTTGCTAGAAATTCACCAAGCTCCAAGCCACATGTCTTCCACATTTCTGCAGGACTTCTCATATGTCTCACTGCTTTCAGAGGCTCAGACGGATCAATGTGTCAAAGACAGCACATGATTCTGCCTGGGCCGTCGGAAGCAGAGGCTGAGTACTGCTTCCTGCTGAGTGGATCATAGAATCTTTATAAAAGAATGCAGGAGACCTTAATAAATAATAGAAAAATTTGTAAACTTGCTTGGAGAGGGCTGATGAAAAATAGGTGTAGCCTTATTTTATGTCCTTCCAGGATTCTCAAGTAGCCGTCTGGTTCAAATTAACTTCAGACAGTTGTTAAGGCATGAAGTCTTTTCAAGTTATAGTTTCCTTTTTTGAAAGGTATTTTGATTAAATGTCTTTTCACTTACCAAACTTGAAACTTGGACTATAAAATTTAGGGGTGAAAAAAACCAACAAAACATACAAAAACAAAACAAGAAATCCCAAAATTACATATGGCTTATCTAGACCTCTGGGATATTTTGCGGGCAGGCTAAGACAAGACAACGTTCAAATACACCGCTCCAGTTCCATTGCTGTGAACAGAGCTAATCCAAATAGCATCAGGGAAGGGTAAGAGCCTCTCAATACAGTTTAACTGGATTATTTTGCCAGCTGCAGAGAGGTCTTTCTTTCCTAACAAAGAGTTGGGAACGTCTTCAGCTAAACTGAGCCCTCATTGAAGCCCTACCAGTGGAGGAGATGTTTGTCCTGACAGTGACTATACCAAGGAGCTGGAGAAGTATTGACATGTCTCTTAAGTTGGGAGCCACAACCTCTCGGGACTCCACTGGGTATTTCTAATATGAAGTTTCCTGAGACTTATATACCCAGATAGCCCCATTTAAATGCTGTAGTGGTCTGAACCATTTATTTAAACTTTCCACTGGACTGCTGCTACCATACGTTTCTTCGTGCTCAACTCGTCTAAACACCGAGGATGCAGAATGATATCTGAGACTGAGGAGAAGGATACAGGGATGTTTCTGATTCCCTGGCAGCAGTGAAAATTTTAGTGATCTGATTAAATCAGATATATAAAACTAACCTACTGCTTTTTCTGCCTTCAAGACCAGCTCTCATCAAGAGAAAGTCAAGCCACAAATGAGTTCATATGACCAGAACCAACCACAAATGGTTTACTGCTCTGGGTGTTATTTAATGAAATATGTGAACCGCTATTAAGCTTTTAAAGGTATTTTCCTGAGGTTTTATGACATTTCTTTGTAATTTTTAATGGTTACTTTCAAAATATGATGAATTTTAGATTTACATGGGGGGGTGATACCTAACTGCAACACCTTGCTGTTTCAATATATCCTATTCTGTTTGTGTTTCACATGCAACCTTTAGCATGCAGATTACTGTATCAACAAGCTGTTTTATTTTGTTTCATGATGCAGACCCAGAGTAGCCCAAAAACTCCGGTGTATTGATGCTGAGAAACATGCTAGAAGCAGCAAAGCTGTTGTGTTTTTATGTCATGAAATAAAAACATGAGGACAAGATACTGAGATACTACCTCAGGTGAAAGACCAATTGTTCTATTTCCAACATTAGCCGAGAACAAGTTTATGGAAAGAAATACAAGGACATAGCAGGCCTATGAACGTATAGACCCAGGTTACTCTCCAAAGCTGTGATATTCTGCAGTTCAGGAGCTTCCTAAGCCAGAAGTGGCTTCTCTGAATTTAATATCTACAGGCAGGCTCCTCTTCCATGAGTTCATCTAGCTGCTTTTTGAACACTGAGCCAAATAACTGAACCAAAAGTTTTCTTTCTTTGTAACAGTAATCTGAGGGAAGCAGCTGTCTAATAAGTCTTTTACAAAAGATATAATAAACCGTATGATGTTCCACAATGCCAAATGCAAAGTCCTGCACCTGATTCGTGGCAACCACAAGCACAAATACAGGCTGGGGAAAGATTGAATTGAGAGCAGCCCTGAAGAGAAGGAGTTGGGGCTGTTGGTTGACAAGAAGCTCAACATGCTGCAGCAATACACACCTGCAGCCCAGAAAGCCACGTTCACAAGGGGGAATGGCTTTAAGCTCAAAGAGGGTGGATTTAGATCAGATATTCAGAAGAAATTCTTTACTGTGAGAGTGGTGAGGCACTGGCACAGGTTATCCAGAGAAGCTGTGGCTGCGCCATCCCTGGCAGTGTTCAAGGCCAGGCTGAATGGGGCTTTGGGCAACCTGGTCTACTGGAAAGTATCCCTGCTCATGGCAGCGAGGTTGGAACTAGATGATCTTTAAGGTCCCTTCCAAGCCAAATCTGTGATTCTATGATTCTATGATTCATTATTGTTGCACTTGGCTTCCAGGAAAAAAAAAACCATGAAAATAAACTGTGCCAAACAATAAGCATTTTGCAAAGAGCTAACTCTAACACATACAAATAACAAGGTGTAAATAGCAAGACCATTTTCTATAGCTCCTACAGGCAAATTCCAATAAGAGTCCTGAACTTAATAGAAAAAAATCTAATTGTAGGCAGTTTATTTTTTTTTCAGTTAAAAAAAAAAAAAAAGCATCCCATTTCAAACAGCACTACCAAGCTCTCTCAGAAGATGAAAAAGGTATCATGTTTCTTGATCTTTTTCCACTATTTGCAAAATACATTTTCCCAAAATGAACTAATTTTTCATGGATTTCCAAAACCCAGGTAACCCACAATACTGACTCCTCCCAGGCCAGCCAATGTATCACTGAAACACAATGGAATGGCCAAGGAGAGCTGAGGATCTGGCAAGGTTGGACCCTACTTTTCTTACTTCATAAATGCTGCTTAGCCCACACAAAGTTAATTTATGTCTGAAAATACTTCCTTCTAATTGTTTTCCCCTGCCAGAAACTATCTGATCAAGAAGTCTGTATGGAGTATATTTTCTCTTGGTCTGTATTTAACCACAGTAGCATATTTCTACACAAACATCACTACGTTTTATAGATGTGCTGGTGCTGCCACAAACTTTTCTTATTATTGCCTCTAAAAGCTTATGGTCAGAGCCAACCACAGCTTTTCCTGTATGAGTACTCACAGCTAGACAGAGACAGATGCCATTGTATGGTATGGGATACATCCTTTCCAATCTGTGCATTGTTTACTTTTGCAAATTCAAGACTTCTGAAGGATAAACAACTGATTTCCCCCTTCTGCAGCTGTATAACTTCAAGCCTTTACACAGATACATCCTTTACGTCTTGTTTCAAATGAATTGGCAAACCTTGAAGGGAAATTATGGTTTTGGCATCTCTGAATCATAATGAAATACTTCTTTTATAGACACACGGCTTTCCGATGACTTTAAAGATAGTTGTGGTTTACTCTTTGATCACATACACAATGCAAACATAAACTTGAGGTAAGAGTTTTCATATCAAATCCATGTAAGGATCAAGACCACCCAGAAGTGCCATCTGAGCCTGGGACCCTGGTTTTGTAGAGTAGAAGTAAGGCTTTTCCTATGATATGATATGAAATGATATGATATGAATCATAAAAGAGGACGATTATAGACTCAACTTTTACCCTCAGCTCCCTGGAACCACTGTTAAAGGATCAAGCCGGTACATAATATTTCAATGAGGCTATTTTTCTTCATATTATAATGATGTTACATTCTCAGTCAATGTTTTTGTTAAAATGTCATTGTGTTAGATGAGCTGTTATTGTTTGGTTATTGGTTCTGCTTTTTAGCAAGACACATTGAGGAATTATTTTCTTTTATTACACTATAACCTGTCTGCTCCCAACTAACTGCGGCTACCTTTTCTGCAGAACCCCTCCTGCAGGACCTGTGTCACATGATTTTGTCAAGCAGGAATTGCCATCCGGCTTCCAGAGCTTTAAAATTCATGTCTTTTTTTGGTTTTCATCTTCTCTTTTGTCTTGCTTTTGAACCCTTTTGGTTTCTGAACAACGGCTGTGGAGTGAGATGCAATCCAATGGAGAGGACCTTTTGAAATACTCATCAGCCCATTTCTGCAAATGACTACTTGAAGCAGGACTGAACCAAGTAGGTTTTCCAATGGATTAAATGCTGATTTTTATATAAGATTCCATCACTACTTCTCAGCATGATCCTGAGCCCCATAAAGGCCATCTGTGACAAGGCAGAAAGGTGATTGCTGAGCTCCTTTCTTTCAGTGGAGATCTTGCTGGTGGAAACATTTCAGCCTCTCTACTTGAAAGCAGGGGTTAGCACACAGCATGGAGGCACAACAAGCTCTACTTGTGGGGATGGCAGCGTGGCCCTACTCCTCACCGGCTCCCTTTATTTGTTCAGCACTAAAATCTTTAAATCCTTTAGGAAGTAAGTCTTGATTAGCTGAAATGACTGTCACACAGACTGGGGTGGGGACAGCTCAAAACTGGTACGGTTCATCTGTACAGTTTCCTTGGAAATTTTCCTATCACATGCAGGGGTGTTTTTCCACCCAGAAGTCCTTCTCACGCCATGTCTATGGCAGGCGACCTTCCTGCATGTTCCTCTACAGCTTTCAATCCATCCCAGAGGGGTGAGGAAGCAGCAGGACAACATCTGGTACTTCACAGATTCAGTGAATAATACTTGACCTTAGGCTCCCACAGGGCTCACAGCTGAAGAAGACCTTGGTGAACATGGCCAGTGTCCCATTAGAGCATTTTCTAAGGTCAGGGAGGCCAGAGTGACATAGCTGTTGACTGACACTATGCTCCAGACTTCAATAGAAGGGTAAACAAGATACCCAGAGAAGGTGGATCTTGGTGAATTTTCAGCCAATTTGGTACTATTTTCCAAAATTATCTTCTTGTGATTTTTGTCTGTGAAATGTTTCTACTGCAGATCCTCACCTCAGCACCTGAATTAGGGATTGCCTAATTAACACATGTGAACCCAACTAGAAGACAGAGCATACTCACTGCTGTGACTGAAGAAATTAGTTCTGAAAATTTTACCCACACAGACATAATTGTGTTTCAGGATATTTGAAACCAGCCGTGGGAGAAAGATCAGGAAGCATATGCCAAGGATGTGAAAAAACCCCAAACATTTCACCCAAACTCCCTGCTGGGCACAGAGTATTGCACCTCATCACCTTCTGAAGGTAAATTTTTTTGATGTTTTCCCACACAACCACAATGGAGCTGTCTGTGCAGTTTTACACAGATCCCCAGCTGGTGTAAGACAGTGTGATCTCCAATAACTCTGTTTATGCTCATGGAGGATTTGGCCCAAGGTGTTAAAATATTTACTGCAGAGAGACTCACAGATCTGTTATAATTACATTTTATCTACTGATCAAACCTCTGACTGTTCCTAGTGCCTTAATTACCAAACTTGGATTCCTTCCAGAAAGAGATAAACACCAGCAGACAGATGGGCAGAAAAAGGAATAATTTAACATTTCCCTGGAGAAATGACTGAGAAGAAATCATTTAGCAATAAACAGAGTTAAGCAAAGATTAAGATGTTCAGTAGGCATTGTTCAGAAACAAAATCAGGTGTACTAGAAAAGGGCACGAGCCATGCTATATCCCCATGTACCTCGCTAGTCCCTGGTGCCTGCTCACTGAGGCTCCTCTCAACCAGGATCAAATAACCCTTTTTATTGAACTTTTGACACTCCTTACATGGGTTACCCAGAGGCCTGGAACAACACACCAGTGGGAAATTTCTCTTGTTATTCCACCTGAGATTTTACCTTCTTTTGGTTATCACAACTTCAGCTCTAAAAGCTCTGTGACCTGGTGATTACAGTTCTACCACACTTGTCTTGTATTAGTCTTGCAATAATTTGTTCCGTTATTCAGCTGAAGATGGAAATTAAAGTAACACACTGGTAACTCCTATTAATCAACACAACTTGCTAATTCTACAAAAGGCCACAACAAGCTTTCCTTAAACATCAGGAAAGCAAAAAGCTATTCAGAAATTTTGCAATGAAGAGTACCCACCAAACACTTCTTTCAGTGACTAGGGTGCCTGGGGTCCATGAGCAAGAGCACCAGGACATCTGTTGCAAGTCCTTTCCTGGATGTATATTATAAACACATGCTGTTGGCTGTCAAAGAGCTTTCCATACAGAACTCACCTGCATATACTCAAAAAAACCCAACCTAAACAAAACACTGCTCTGCCTACACTTTTCCTACACAACAAGAGGCCAAAACCACAGTCTATACATAGGCGATAGCTGGTTTATTTGCTGTACTGCTGCAAGGTGCTCAGAGATGGGAAGGATGTGCCAAGCTTGCAGACACCATGTTGGCTGCTTCAAGCAATGTGGTATGGGATATACTCCAGCTGGTGGCTTTTAGTTTGCTGCGCAGGACCTGCAGATTAATTTTTAAGGATCTCAAATGGTTGAAAGAAAATAAGACTAACATCCAAGCATTTAAATGCACTTTCACAGAAAAAAAATAGGAATCTGTATATGTTGTACTTTGATTAACTAAAAACTTTCTGGTATTAGCTTATTAAATCTTAAACTGATCAAATCCATGCATAGGCATGGTGCTTAGGGACATGGCTTAGGCGTGGATTTGGCAGTGTTTGACATATGGTTGGACTTGATGATCTTAAACCTCTTTTCCAACCTAAATGATTCAATGATTCTATGAAAAACGCTGGCAAAAAAACTGTTTTCAAAAGGCAACGTGGGAGTGTTCCCTATCTCCATACCAAATCCATAAAAAAGTCTGAAGGAAGATGAGGGTGTGTTGTTCTGCAGTCTCATCTTTTCTGCTCACCTGCCTTTCTCTTCCCATGGGAACTATCTGTCCAAACTCAGTAACCAGAAGGGAAGTTCAGCCTTAATCTTACCAAGACCCCAAGCAATAGCCAAGAACATAATGTGTGTGTAGAAAACAGGGACTGAGAGGGAAAAGTCCCACTGTACAGTCATCAGTGGACAGGCAGTGTCAAGAGTTCAGTTCATTTCTATGAACTGGTTCTTAGGAGACTTGCCAAATAACGTGCAAGGCAATGATTTCTCTGCTGAAGTGGTCATTACTTCAGTGTAAAGTAATTAACCAAATCTGAGCCCTGTCCCTGCACAGTACGCAAGCTTGCCTCTTCCTGACTTAATTTGATCTTTCATTTTGCTATTCCTGTACATAGTATAAAATATTAAATCATATTTCCTAGAAGAATAGAGGAAGCGACATACCTTGCTCATCAGAGGTGACAAGGCAGACACAATTTAAATACAGATGTTTTGAAGATACTGCATCTGAGACTTTTTTTTCTTCCTTAAATCAGACTTAACTCTAAAGTCATTTGAAACTTTAAAATGAGCACAGATTTCCCAGTTACGTTATTACAGTTTTAAAAATAGTCACCTACATCAGATGCAAAACAATTTATCTGCAGTATTAGTCTTCATTAGTTACATTACTAAGCCACTCAGGAGCCTCAGCTGTAAACAGCAATCACCATGAGAAAGTATCTGTAAAAGTAACGTAGACAATCATCTTTTGAACTGTTTTTGACATTTACAGAATTTGAGCCAAATTCGTCCAAGAAGCAACACAAAAGAAACCAGTGAAATGACACCCTGGGTCAATTTAGTCCTCTCCCTCAAATCTTCAGTCACTACTCATCCATTTTCCTAGGTACATTTCCCATTTTCCCTTTTTAAACACATTCTGTGTCATATGTCATACACCACACTTTAAAATTTGAATATATCCTAAAATCTCCTTTTACATTTTTTAACCATGCAACACTCCTTCTTGGTCTTCATAGTGATACCAACTTTTTCCAAAGTAGCAAGAATTAAGCAAGGATTTAGTCCCAGAAAAGTTTGCTGTTAGGTATCTAATGGATTTCCATCCCTCTGGCAAAGGAGAAGGCCTCAGCTTTCATGTCCTTTTTTATTGTTGGGTTGTGCTGTGATTTCTATACCTCCACAAAGGCAAAGAGAAATGTCTTTTCCGTGTCCCCAGTAGACTGACAATTGTAAACCATATGTACCTTCCTGAGTCAGCTTCAGAGGGCCAGCAACCTGCCACCCTGTGTTATAGATGGCCAAACTGCTCAACTACCAAAATTCCCTAACTAGGCTTTATTTTAAAAAACAACTTGGTCTTTATTATTTTTGGGTGGTCAGTATCAATTTATCATCTTCAAGTAACACACCATGGCCAACTTCTGTTATTCATTTGATGTTTCATATTATCAGGGATGCTTTCTTGCATCTGAAGTGTTAGATGTGTTTTTAGAAGTGGTGCATCACTAAATTAATGAGGTCAGGTACCAAAATAGAGGAGTTTCTGCATCAAAGGCTGTCCAACACCTCTAGACTGTTCCTAAGTTCGCAGTCATGCCAGTATTACATTGGCAACATTGCTGTTATTGCCCACTTTTACTTTTTATTTAGACTTACTCTTAGGATGCAAGACGTTTCTTCAGTCAGGACAATTTTATCAGCCACAAAAGAAAGAAAAAAGTGACTATGTACATCTTCTGAGATGTCTTCACAGCTACGGTTTGTTAAAAGCTGAAATAGATCTTGCTAGTATCACAGTCCTTCCTAACCATGAGGACCTCCACCATTTCTTCATTATCAGGAACAACAGGACAGAAGAGTACTGAAGCCAGCAACCTTGCTCCCCCTTAAAGCATAGGATTAATTTTTCTGGTCTTAACTTTAGGTAGCTTACCCAGGAGCCAAGATCTGTGCATTTTGCAGTTAACTTCCAACTATTTATTGCATACTGGTATACTAATGGGGTTTCCCAAAGAACTTTCTTTTCACAGTATTTCCAGTGACCCTACAATCCAATCTTCTACTTTTAAGTACTTTTTAAGGGAGAAAATGGGTATACCTACACAACTGAGCTGCAGTCTGTCCTGTGAACCTCCCTTATATTGCCTCCAATACTCTACAACCTTGGCTGCAGTTCTTGACAGAGAGCTCTCTGAAATGGGAATATTTGGCAACTGGGCTTTGTGACCATCACATTTTTTCTGCTGACAAAGTACTGAAGGAACAAAGAAGAGATCTGTTTGAAATAATCTGATTATTTGACGTGGGAACATGATGCAGCTGCTTTAGTAATAAGAAAAAATAACTACTTTAAAATGCTTTATCTTTAGCATGGAAAAGCATTGCAGAAAGGTAGCGGAAAAAGAAAGCTACTTGCCACCTGCAAAGGTTACTTTAAATTCATGGTGTGAAGGAAAGAAAGTGATGGCAGAATTAAAAAAGGGATTTGATCTGGCAACCTTGATCATTGCTCTGTTGTCACTTCAACACTCTCTGTTGTCAGTTCAACACCACCAATGATGTATGCAGGCGAGCTGGATCAACAAGCTCTGAAATGCTTCTGCTGGCAGCTCTCAGGAGAGGAGCTCTTCTTAGAGCAGCTAATGTCTGCTTATACCTTACTAAGTGCAAAGCACAGACAGCCCGAAGCGGACTGGTGGGTGCAGCTAGTGCTGCGGAGGGGGGCACAGGGCAAGAGGTGCCAGAGAATGGGGGGAGACGGACACAGAGAGTGTGGCTGAGTGGAAACGGCACAAGAGTGAGCCGTTGCAGTGGAAGTGTCCAGTGCCTGGGAGGCAGATGGGTGAGGAGAGACACGGGTCTTCAACTCACATAAACCACCCACCCCTCATCCACCAACTTTAGCACATCAGCTCACCAGACTACTTTAAACCAGGTGGAAACCTTTACCCAAATACTCTTCCATGCGTGACGTAGCAGGGTGGATTTACAAGCAACAATAAGGCCATGATGCACACCATGAGCAGCGCCTCCAGGAGCTGTGCCAAAAAAAGTACTCTGTCAGTCATGCAAAGCTGTGCTGCAACCCAACACAGAATAGCAAATAATAATGATATATTCTTCAAAGAATTGGTATGAAATTCTGCAGGTAGCCCCTTTCTGTTTGCTACAGTAACTAGTGAAAAAGGGAGTCCAGGTTCTACTATGAGATAGATTTCTTCTGTGGTTGTCTCTGTACAGATAAAACTAGTAACTGAAAATAGCAATGTCTTTTCAATGGCTTTCTTCACTGCGTGGGCAGTAGCACAACACACTGCAATGTGTACTGTGGTTAACAATGCTACTGGTTTTACTCTGACAGGATAACGTCAAATTAAGGGATTGATCCTGCAAACACTTAAAACTGCCCCCGCCTTCAGGAATTCAGTCATCCCTTTGTTTCCTTTAGTGTGTCAACTTGTATGCGCTTGCACAGGACCTACATTTTATAGCAAGGGGCTAAGGTTGAGCCACAATCCTACACTGTAAAAGAGAGAAGCTCACGAACAACCGCAACGCCATCACAACTCAGTGTTAAATGAACAAATATTTCATGTGATGTTACACATCAAAGGTGTTAGAAACTGAAATTCATTATCACTAGAATGATGGGATTTCCCCAAACTTTAATTTTCTAAGCTGTGAGAAGCAGACACTATAAACACAGATCCAAACTAGCAATGAATTTAATCATTTTCTTTCTTTAATGCAAAGACAGGCAAAGGGAAAATTGTAAAGCTATTAGTGATGCAGATGTCTTCTGATTTCTCTGTTCTTATGGCTTCTGTTTTTGTGTTCTGAATTTACAAAAAAACCAGAAAAGATACAGTTAGCAGCAGCAAGAACAGAATAGTTTCCTTAAGGGATGTTTGTGTCAAACATAGCTTATTGAGGAAGTTTATATAAGCATCATGTCCTGGTACCTAATCCACCAAAATAGGTCAATAAAGCAATGTTAGAGAAAAAGAAACTTTTTTAGAAAATAAACTGTTTGGAAAGATAATTCATTTTTTATTAAACTACAGGGTTCTCTCTTTTTTTTTGAGCACCAGGATTAATGTGGATATGATTGAAGCTAAATGTTGTGCATTGGCCTTTCAGTTCTTTCAGGCCATCACTGAGTGCTGGAAAAGGGAAGTTTGGCTTTTCAACAGTGGGAGGTGGACAACTGTGCACCAAGCCAACATTGCCCTTCCAGAATATCAAAATACCAAGAGCCAAATACAAAATAGTTTTGATACCACTGATTGTCCAGTGTGTGCAATTCTTGTCTGACAGTTGCTTTTCCCTCTGCAACCCATCCTGACTGAGCCACTGCTGCTGCCACACACCCTCTGCATTGGCCTCTCCCTGCTGCTTTGTTATCATTCAGGTCCCATCACTGCCGTTGTTCCTGATTAATCCTCAGGATGACTCAGAATAGTTGTCATAATGCAATATCTTTTTGCCGCTATTTCACATGAAATCACTTGTGTTGCATATGAGGAGGGTAAACAGAGTACCTCTCCTTATTAAAGGTAGAAAATGAGAATCTGGGGAACCATTAAACTGTCAGTCTGGAAAGAGACTAGGGCAAATTATTAAACAATCTGCTTATAAACACCAGGAGAGCAATAAAGGGATTAAAAAAATGTCGGAGTGAATGCGTCAAGAACACATTGTACCAAACCCAAACTAATTTCCCTCTTTGACAGGATTACTGGGGAAGGAGAAGGTAGTAAATGTTGAATATCTTGATTTCAGTCATGAGAAACTAACAAAGTATGGTTTCCAGGAGCATCTGCCTGCAAAATCATGTCCCAACAAGTTGTCCTCAGACTGATAGCACGTGTTGCCGTTGAGCTCCTGAAGTGGTCCATCCTGCTCAATTGTACTCAATATTTCCATTAATTGTGTTAATAATGAAAAGTAAAGTTTCAGGAATATGCAGGTGGCCTCAACTAAGGTTGTAGCCACCAAGGAGGGCAGGACATGCATGCGATATCTGGTAAAGCAGAGGCCACAGACAAACCAGAACCAGCTGTGTCTGGACACGGGGCAGGAAATATATGCTGATGGGGAAGGAGATGCACTCCTCTCCCATGCTCATAGTGCTATGCCAGATCAATGATGCATTGTCAATTATATACCCCTATGAATATAGGTATATGTTACTGTGTAAGTTAGGGTTAGCTGTCAACCTAACCTAATTTGAGATTAATTAGTGACCTAGTCTGCCTTCAACTAGCTTCTTTCATATCCTCTGAAAAGGAAACAACTACTGAAATTAAAAATAAAAAACCCCAAGATATCATACATGGGCTGCCACTAAGATCCTATTTAGGTAAGACAATGTGCCCCTAGCCCTGTCCAATGCTGTTATTTATTTTAGAAAAGTTAGCAGCAGATATGTGACTCTATGTTTAAAGAAAGCAATGGCAGCTGGTAACATTGACAAGCAAGCTCCGTTTTTCTATTTACTGTTATAAGAGGTATTGATAAAAGAGCTAGAGGGAAGATGCACATTTCTCTCCATCTGCTTTATTATAGCACTGTAAGGCACAGAATGAAAGGTCTCCATAGAATCAAGTGAAGAAAATAATAACTAGGTGTGAGATAAGGACAAAATCTAACTTGCACTTTCTCCATCTCAAACTCATCTCACCATACCTTCTAGGAAGGTAGTGTCAGATGTGGAAACCTTCTGTCAGGAGAATTTGATCCTTTTCCATGGTGTCATGGAGCTTTCAGATTTTCTTCCTATTTTAGGGATTTATTAAAAACAAACTCAGTCAGATAGATGAGTCAGTCCATGGGAAGGCCACAGCAGTGGGTACCCCTTTTCTAAGAAGGAAAATGTCTGTCTCCTCACCAGGGAAGCTTGTCCCAATCTCCTAGAGCTCATAGCAATTCAAATCCCAGTTAAAAGGCTTTATTAGTGTGCAGGAGGGGAAGGCTCATCACTGATGGCTATAACAGATATCTCAGGTGAGATGGTGGAGCAGCACCATGAGCAAGCAGGCTCTGAGTTCCTCCTCCACCCAGTGCCCCCAAGGGTCACATTTATTCACAGAAAGAAAATTATCATTCCCCTCATTTCACAGTTACAGAATAATAAAACTACCATGAAGCACTGGAAAACACGATGAGAGATCATCTAGCACTGAGGCAGGGAGCCATCCATGGGTAACCTGCAGTCAGCACAAGATATCACTGGGACTGCTCTCCATGCTGTTTCATGACCCACTCTAAAACGAGAGTAGCGCTGCTTTCCCAAAAAGACCACTCCCCATTTAACAGTCCTGAAGGCTGTGTTTCATAAGTAATCTCTTGGAAGGTAACGGAAAGTCTTGTGTTAATATTGTGACTACATTTTTGCTTTACATATATTCTTCCCATGTTTCTGATAACAATTAGGGCACTGGAATGGGAAAAATTCAAGCAACTCCATTTGCTTTCACTACTTACTCTGCTAGCCCCCAGATTTAGACAAGTCAGTAGCAGACTTTCTTAACATCAATTTTAATTTTAATTTCATGTTCTTGTTCTCTCACCCAATATCACATTGTTTTCAGAAAGAATCAAAGACACTCAGGCCAAACAAGCTGTCAGCAATGAAGATGTTTCTGTTCCTGTCACATTTCAAATTTACTCTCACTCACCACAAAACTCACAAAGGAGGATTAGAAGAAAGAAAAATTAGCAGCCACTTCCCAGTCATTTGTTAACAATCATTCTCTACCATCAATTCAGTTTCTTACTCTCATCATATTTTGATTGAGTGCATTGGAAACAAAAGGAATCCTCCAGAAATCTTCCTCTCTGCCTTTATCTCAGCTACAACAAAGGGAGCAACCATCTCCTCCCTGTGCTGGCATGGAAAAAATGCAAAACGCATCACTCACGGAGGGCGGTTAAACACCCACGTTTAGGCTACTGCTTTATTAAAAGTCTCTTAATGACCACTAGATGGGGAGAGAAACTTATTGTCCCTGAGTCCCTGGAAAATGTGTGAGCAGTGCAGCGTGTTCTCACTCCAAATCCACAGTTTTTAACCTGACCTTTTCCTTCCCTCAGCTGCTGATGAGTAGTAGGGCCATGAACTAGATGCGATCAGAGACGAAGAAATCGTTCAGTATGACCTGCAAGTTTCATTTATGGTCTGTAGCTTTACTGAACTCTGTTGCAATCCCTGAGATATTGGATCTTTAATTTGTTGATGATGCAAGGGTGAGTTTAATATCAGACATGGGAAATGTTGTCCCAAAGTAATTTTTAGGGGTAAGTAAGTTTCTCACTAAGAGATTTATTTGGCAGAGGGATTTGGGCTATTGTTAGTTTCTTTGGTTATTAAATAGAAGATACTTAAAGAAAGAATTGGGTTTGCAACTTGAGAGTCCCAGGAGAGAAGGATGAAATTCACAAACTTTCTTTATGAAAGACATAAGACATGAATTATCTCTTCAGTTATTTCAGACATGCCTATATTACCTATTTCCAAAAATTTAGTCATCTAAGTTCTCAATAGATAAGTACTTACAGCGATGTCTGGAGTCTTTGGAGGGATAGATCTCCCTAAGGAGGTAGCAGATATTCTTTGTTGATAACACCATAGCCAGACCCCCACCTCCAGCACTTTTATGAATTGCATCCCACTAGCTGGCATGAATCTGGAACTATGTGTCTACATATTGCCATTGCAGAGTAGTGTGGACCCTAGCAGTGTTAGCTCTAAACAGCAATACAGACAATATCAGGCTTCAAATTTTTCCAGAGAAGATATACAGGCAGTGACTTGATGAAGGTGTTCTGCACTGCAGTGACTAGTCTCCACTAACACCCAGCTGGCTAGTTTAAAGCTAGATTGGGTCTGTCTCTACCACTCTGCATCGCAGATATGGCTGCAGCATAAACATGTCCTCAGAAACCCAGACAACTGGTTTTTACTTCAAAGACAGAAACAGAAGTTCTCCTTCTCACTTGCAGTCTTAGCTGAGAACTACAACAGCGCCCACAAGCAACTGTGGTTGCTATAAAAATATCAGCCTGTTAGTCACCTTTCAGTAACAAATACCTTGAAAGCACTTGGCTTCAGTTACTGTAAGTTTCTCACTTCATGCCTGGTAGTAAACAACATCATCCTTCAAACAAAATGTGAAGGTTGCCATGGAGCTCCAAAATCTTTTTGGTCCAAGAGAAGTTAACATTTTAACAATAACATTTTGATGAAGATATTCTGTGTGGTCTCTTTCCTCCGCATTCTCTGATAGAGGGATCATTACCTATGACCAAATAAGAGATGTACTTGGCAGCTACAGCACTCATCTGCCAAGTTCAGTGTAATGTACTTCCAAGAAGAACATCTGGCTCTGTAATTTTGTTCCTTGGCAATGCAGCTGTTGTCTACATGGCTAGTTACCCCTCTGCTGGCAGCTGTAAAACTGCATCGGGGCATGCTTTGGACACAGATTGCTGCTTTATGATGTCTGGATGTCCTTTTCTTCATCCCACACTTGCCTACACCTAGGAAAGATTTTACTTTGCAAATGAGTGCAAAGTGCATTTGCCTTACTGCAAATGGAAGCAACAAGGGAAGCAGAGCAGCATGGGACAATTTACACACTCACTAGAATTAGCAACAAGTGTAAGTGACCACAGTAAGACTACGTGCAGTTAACAGGCACACATAATATTATATGCTGTGCCCATAGAATATCAGAGAGAAAGGAACTCCTGTCTCAACCACAAAGCCATTTCATGGAAGCTTCGCTGAGATCTTGAGTGGATCTGAGACAGAAATTAGCAAGCTTTCAAGAGAATTCAAATGGAAGATTTATCTGTTCAACTATAGTAAAAATACACGATGCACATTTGGGGTCACCACCACTAAATCTGCACAGGGAGAATGCAGCATTAACAACTGCAGCATTTAAGCACACACTGACTACTGGCACACTGTGTCACCTAACTGTCCAGTGCATCCATAGCTTTTCAGAAACCATCAAAGTTTTACTCCAAACACAGAGGATAAACATCACAGAGCAATGGCCTAAGGCTAAAAGGATCAGGGGTTTTCATTTATGCTGGAGAAGAAATTACTAGGCAGGAGAACCAAGGCATGAGACAATAACAGGTGAAAATATGGATAGTACAATGGATACCTTAAAACTATCTTCAGCAGGTAGGTTGGAGAAATGAGCTTTGCAAGGGATGCGTGGAACAAATTGCTTAATGCTATACAGTATCCACTGTTGGACAGAGGTTCATACTCCACAGTGCTGAGCCACTAGATAGTACTGAATGATGCTTTTGTGTTGGATAATGTACCCTTCCACACCAAACGGGAAACAGATCAAGGAGGTGTTTGCAAACTGAGCAACAGCAAAAGACAGAAGAGATTGTAAGCTATTGAAGAGTGAAGAATCAATATGGAGAGGATGGAGTCCTTGATTATAGCAACCAGATCATAACAGGAATCTGGGGTAAAGTCATGAAACTCACTGTGAATGAAGATGTATTTTCTGAGAGAGCATTTCAAGTTTGTCAAGGAATGATAGAAGGATGTCGTCCTTTCCAGATAGAGCATACACTGGGTGAACATTGCCATCAAACTTCATTAGGGTAAAGGAACCTGAGACAAAACACCACATGAAACCAAAAGTATAAGTAGGCCCACCAAAACAAGACAATATTCAGATTTGCACATACTGTGGCCATTATCACAGTGTCTGGCAAAAAAAAAAATTAAAAAAAAGAAAAAGGTAATTCAGATAGTTTGAGGTGTCCAAACATTCCTATGCACAGTGTACTTATACCAGAAGTGGTCAGAGCATGAGCAAACGGATCATAAGAGCACTGGGAACAGTTTTTCATAGAAACAACAAAAACCATCAGAAGATGAGAAAAAAATCTCCCTCAGCTAACAAAAGAAACAACCCCTCATTTTAAATTAGTTTACAGGTGACAAGGGCATGTCCCCCCAGGAACAGTGACATTAGGGGTGTTAAAAGCCTCCCCCTACCTGCCAGCTCCACAGAGAGTAGGAGTTTTGATACACCATGATAACAGAGGTTGGTGGCTCAGGGTGACACAAATCCTGCTTTTAAACTATAATGTTTCCACTTTAATTCTACATGTTTTTTCCATCAAACAGTTGGAGCGTTCCTCAGGATTCAAACCGCAGTTGGCCCCTGACACTCGATATAACCTTCTGAGCAGGCAAACCCACTATTTTCTGTCAGGTACAGCTGAATGTTTGTTACAGCTACCTGCTGAGTTGCTATGAAAACTAGTGTCAAATTAATAAAAACCTTAGCAAAAAAATGGCAGAGGGTCAGACACAGCTCCACGTTTGTGGCTGCTAATTACAGAGAGGCAGGAGAGGCTGGAATATCACCTGCTCAACCGTACTCTTATCCAGAAAATGCCTTTGCAGCTGGATAGAGAGGTTAGCTGTGTGAAGAGAAAGAGAAGGAGAAGCAAATAGCTTGCTAGGATTTGAAAGCCCAAGTTTTCCCCTGCATTATAAAACCAAAGCTGTGTGTATCCACAGTGGGAAACAACAGCTGTTAGCAGTTGCCTATAGTGAGAGGTAACCTCATGGTTATGTGAAATTGCTTGCCTGATCAGATCTGTCCTGCTCAGATGTAAAAGTGGTTTCTATGCTTTGGAAGGAAAGAGAAGAGGTGGGATGCTGTTGTGCAACTGAGAAGATCATAGCTATATTGTCATAATCTCTTGGGTTTCCAGCCCATGTTGAATCCACTCTTCTCAAAACCCCAAATTTGCCAACCTCTTGGTTCTTAAACTGATTTCTGTCGGCTGGGAACCAAGACAAAGAAATTCAGTTGCAGGGAAGCGTCCAGAGTTAGATTTTGCCCCCTGGGGCAGAGTGGCTGCAGCTGATGTGAGCTGTGTGATGCAACAAGTTCAAGTCCAAATTCAAGCGCAGCCAACAGGGACAGGCAACAATAGGAGAATGAAAGAGCTAAACTAAGTAAAAGCCCCTTTGTCATCAGATTTTCGCTGCTTGTGTCTTTGCAGTCTTTGATACAGCTGGGTAGGTAGGGGGAATATACTTTTCTAAGTGACATTTCCAAGCAAACATCTCTGCTGTTATGGAGAAACATGGATGAGTCCCAGCCTGAGCCCATGGGTTGTCTGCCATGCAGTGAAGTGGCACTGGCAGGACAGTTTTAGCACTGTACTGCAGAGTGACAGATCGCACAGCAGGAAGATCCTATAAACAGCTAATCTGGCCCTGGTCTTGCTTTCAGAGCAACCTGCTGTAGGCACAGCACATGACTCAAAGGCATTTAACTTAACAGGAGATAACCACCAATTTATGAGCCAAGGGCACGGGCTGCTATTTCTAGCAACACCACTACCTCACACGTCAACTGGACAACACTTTCTCTTCTGGTTCCCCTACTGTCATTTGCACCTTTAAACTGCAAATGCTGTGAGCCTGGGGCTGCTCCTTGTACTTTTGTATAATTAATGCTTAATGAAATATGAGCATGTTTCCACTGCAGTCTTCAAAGCACTGCTGAATGCAAATTCTACATGCCAGCACAGAGTGATAGCAGCAGGGGCCACAATAACAGGAGGACAATTAAATTAAGATATTATTATGCAAAAATTGAATGTGAACACAAACCAGACCTTTTCCTGAGATAAAAAACATTAGTTAAGTTTTACCTTGTTCCCACAAGCACGCACTCACCCCAGTTCCATCAAAAGCAAGGCAGGCAGTGACATGGTTGAGTGCTGAAAGGCTGTTGCCCTGCTATTCAAAGCATGACAAGTTGCAGAAAGATCTGTCACATGAACCCACTCTTGTATGATTTCCCAATGGACTGTTTTCCAGTCCTGCTCACCTCAGTGTAAATTTGGAAAAGGACTGTAACTGAACCTGGACAAAAAATGTTGGAAGTCTCATGGGAAGAGAAAAACCTGCAAAGTAAGTTTCTTCCATTTTTTCTTTCCTAATTTTTTTTTCCTTTTTTGCTTTCTTTTTCTTTTTCTTCCTCTTCCATAATCAAAATACAGCCCAAGATGGTCTGGATAAAATTGAAATGAGAGATGCCAGTCCGAGCTGTACTGGTGAAAAAACCTAACAGTGCTCAAGACTCCTAGAAAAGAGGAGAATCGTATATAAGCACCATGCCAATATTGAAGTAAATAATGAGTGACTTAAACTCAGAATTATTATTTATATTATTTTCCAGTAGCTAATACAGCAGAATCGGTCTCAACCGCTACTTGGAAAGTAGACAAAGCTCTGAAGATGATCTACAGGAAGGATTAAAAATCACTGGAGCATTTCAAATTGTAATGGTAAAAGCTGAAATGAAGCACCTCATTCCTGATGTTTATTTGCCACCAGAGGAGAGAGATGTCACCCATGACAGAGGAGAAGACACAACTTTTTCCAGGACTCCAGTGCTTTCCCTTCTCAGATAGGGATGAGACATGACTGATAGATCTCCAGAGAGAACCGGAAGGATTGAAATGCTTTTGGAAGCCATCAGGTTTCTTTGCTACTTTGTACCTAAACAGCACCTGCTGCATGGAGCTCTCAGCTCAGCTGATGATGGTGACAAAGGCTGGTGGGCTCAGGACTAAAAGTGGGAGCCTGGCTATGCTCCACCATCATCACTACCTGTGTGGCGAGGCATTAAAGAAGAATTGCTCTGGAGGGTATGATTACAAGTGGCTCCTGCAGCAGTGTGCTCTCAGGCCACTCGGATGCTTGAGTGGAAAAAGAAACCACTCTGTGACAAAAGGAAGAGTTCACAGCTGGGTCCCTTGACGAAAGCCACTGTAACATCTGGTCACAGGGCTTATATGAGCACAGTGAGCCCAGAGCTTTGAGAAAAGCTTTTCCAAGAAAGAAATCATACTGGGGGATGCCTACTGAGATCAGGCTGTGCCTTCAGATCACCTGCATTGGTTACATGTAAATTGGGGTTGTTCTGCTTCTGTCACTCATGAGCAACATCCATCAAAGAAGTCTGAAATTTAAATTACAGAAGCTTATCAGCTGCTTGCTCTTGTCAAGTTAGTTCCTCTAATGTTTTGCTTCATATGATAAATAAACCCATTTATTTTGAGACATCTGTTCATCTCCATACCGCACTGATCCCCTTTGGAAAGAGGACATAGAGGCTTCTGTCCAAAAGCCACTTCCACAGGTAATTAAAAGTTACACGCTCCTCTGCATATTAGAAAATGTAGAGTGCATCACTGCATAAGCCAAATAATCAGGTCTGATGCCTGCAGAGTGCAAATCAGAGAGGCAAGAAAGAGAACAGATCCCCCTGATCACCTCCTGGACATCTGCTGAAGCGAACAGCAACCTGTATCTGACCATTACCATAAGGATGAAGACTTTGCAACCTCTCTGATGCATTACAGGACCTTTGACTCCAATGAAGTTCAACAAAATTGGAAATTCTTAAGAGTCAGCTTTGCCCGCTAAATCTCTTGACGTATCACCATTGCCAAATAGACTTTCATGAAGGCAACATGGTCTCAAGTGCTTCTGAATTACGAAAAACAACCCACCGGGATTCCTGCCATGTAATGGCAGACACTGGAAGCAATGCAGAGAGCTCTGAGGTGGTGGCAAATGTGCAACCAGGCCCATTTGACATCAGTGTACTACTGTGAGAGAAAGGCGAGCAGGGAAAGGGAGCCCTGACCCTTGAAAACTTCATGGGGCAACATCACTTAATTGCAGCACGGTGCAGAGCGCAGCACCCTACTGCAGTATTTAACAGTCACAGTTCCCCAGGGATACATTATATCTAAATTTCACAAATGGCCACTGCTAAATAAGCAGAGCTTCCTCTGCTTCCTCCCGAGCGATGTCAGAGCCCTCTCACAGGAGGAATGAGCCACACAGCAAGGAGAAAGAGGAGGCACAGATGGGTGAAAGTCTCTAAATCAGCCTGAGAGCACCAGAGGAGCCTATCACAGCATGCCTGCAAAGCTGTGACTGCAGCTCATTCTGTACACAAATCAAATATGTTATCACAGGTACATTAACAGCTGTGCTACCTGCAGCAAAAGCACTACAAAGCTGCATAGATCTCTTTGAAAGCACTGGGGTACATGGTTTTGAAATCACAGGAACACATTTCCACAGGTTCAGATAGTCCAGGCTGTGGCCCTTAAGCTAGGTGCAGCTTGTAAACACTACAGGTAGCTGAGGAGGGATGCAGGGCTGTGCTAGTGCTGTTGGGCCAGTAATACGACCATCCATGGTGGAGAGGAACTGAGCCGTAGGCATCTGCTCAAGGTGATGGTAAGCTGGTTCTCCCCTTTGCAGGGGTTTACGGAGAATCACTGCAGCCACTTCTCAGGACTCTCATGTACCTCTCTCTGACATCCCAAGGTACTCAAAACGTGTCTGATGGCTTGTGACTATTTTTTTACCTCTCCATCCCTCTTCCATTGCATGGTCAGGTATGTGTAGGTATCAAGGCATTGACCTAATGCTCTAACCTTAGGCCTCATGTTGTTTTGGGTATGCATTTCAGCAGCCTAGGTAGGGTGCCTACATTCTTCACTTGTTTTACCACCATACCCAGACACCTTTAAAGCAAGAAGATGATTTGGCAATGTAAATAAAACCTCCAATTGCTACAAAAGGAGCAAAGTAACCTGCTACTACCAGCATTTCTCCCATTAACTCCATCACTGGTGGAAAGCCAAGCTCTCCCTATAGTGAGCTGGGGGAGGTCAGCCAGCAAAAAACTAATGTGAAGGGGATGGGGGGGAGGAAGTAGAAGAGTTTCCTACATGTTATCTCCTTTGAAAAACACACCGTGAGGTTAAAATCAGACACTTTCTTGGTGACAGTCAGCAAGTAAATTTGTTTTCTCCGCCATGGACCTACACCCTTCAAACAATGCAGGAACTGGTCGCTGCCCTGAAGATTAACAGTATAAACAGGAAGAAAAAAGGGAAACGTTCTTCATTCCTGTTTTACACATGAGATAAAGGCATCACCTAAATGATCTGCTCCACTTGTGCAAGTCCAAGCAGCAGGTTTGAAAACGGTGTTCCAGGTCTAATTGAAGTGCGTTTGCCACAAAGCTTTGCTGATAATAGGCTCAGCAAGGAGACACAGAGGAAAGAAAGTGACATCCCTTAGCTTTCAACTTTGCTTCTCCTCCTGTCTGCCTGTTCCTGGAATGTGGAGACAGCACCAGCCTTCTGCTTATTTTTGAGCAGAGGCAAAATGATCACATGAACCACAAAAGCACATTCCCTCCCTGGAAGCAGCTTGCTCCCTTCTTTCCAAGAAAGTAAAAACTCTGCGTGAATGTTGTATGAATCAGCCATGTGTTCATTTCAACGATAAAGCCAGCTTGGCAATTTGGCCTGAAAAAGGGGGGAGCTGAAAACTTACAGATTCCAATTGGCAAGTTTTTAGACACTAACTTTCTGTGTCTAAAAGTTGGAGACTTTACATTTGGTCACATCTAAGTTGGGTAAGTTTCTCTGCTTTTAAAGAAATTGCAGATTATGTTCCAAGCATTACTCAGAGGTGAACAAAATATATTTGCTCTTTAATGATTTCACTGCATGCGTGCATGCACGGTGCTAATTGGTTACAATTTTGGTGCCCTCAGTGCAGCTTGATTTCCTGATTGCAGCCCTTTTACATTCCCAGTAGATCACCATCTGCAGAGGTAAATGCCATTTCAAGATGCAGAAAAGGCATAGATGAGGTTCCTACTCGTTTGACTTCCTGCTGTATTGCTCGGCCTAAAATAAATACAATTTAGGGAAAAAAACTCTATATAAAACATTGTAGGTAGGGAGGAATAAATTCCCTGAAGTGATATTTTTCCTCCTATGCTAATCCCAAGCTGAACGCTTACATATGTCCACTTCTCTCCACTGTCATAAGGAAAGAGGTAAACAGCTGTTATCAGCCATCAGCTCTACTCTAGGGAGAGGGATTGGGAGAAGGAGACAGAGGAGAGGAGGGGTGAAGAAGCGCGTGGAAGGGGAGGGAAGGAGACAGAAGAGGCTGGAAGGGAAGGGGAGAGGCAACTTTCATGCCTCCAAGGAAAATTCATCCTCAGCGTCCAAACACAAATACCTATGAACAGAACAACTGGAAATCCAGACTCTGGACAAGTATCACCAGCTGTGTGGATAGGTAACACAGCAAAGGTCTACAGTGAGTGACACAGAGTGAAATGTAAGGTAACAAGATGGGCAACACCTCTCCTAGTTGAAAACAACTCTTCCTATTCGCAAACACACAAATACACCATATGCAATTCTCATTATACAGCATCTGCCTCTGGGAAGCTGCTGGACATGTTCTGATGGACAGGACATGAATCATCCTTTGTGTGACCTCATCTCCCAGAAGTAATTTGTTTCATAAGCTCATCTTTCCCATAGTGTGTCTGGGAAATACTGTCACACTAATTGTATCCATAGAAGCACATGAAACAGGGAACCCTCCACTGCTGTCATGGACCACCATGGTAATATTATGGTGGTAGTGTGACTGATAGTGTGTGACGGCTGTAAAGAGGCTTGCTCTTACTCAACAAGCCTCAAAGGTGGACATCACCACCTGCTCGTCAGCAAGCTGCCTCTAAAAAGGCATCACACAGAGCACTTCCACCCCTTCTGTGCTCACTGATAAACTGTTATTTTTTTATCCTTCAGTTGCTGCTTCTGCTTTTCAATAGATCAAATTCACTTGAGGTCTCAATGACCACTTCACTGGAGTAGGAGGCTGCCTAGAAAGCAAGGAAGGGGAAGAGAGAATGGAAGCAATAAGGATAATTTCAATTATTTCAATTCAAAATGTAGAGGGCCATACAGGCAACCCAAGAACAAAGAGGAGCCACATCAAGGATGTTCTATCTAGGACTAGGGGTCTCCCCTGAAAATATGGTCACTGTGAGTATCTCTTAAAGTCCCAAATTCTTTTAACTGCAAGAGTCTGGCTCTTATCGCAAGTCTGGGAAAGGTCCTGAATCTCATTACCAGGGAAACCAGGTTTTGAACAGTACAGTGATAGTTAAACTGAATATGGTTCTGGTGTGTTCAGTCCAATACCAACACAATCCCTACCCTAAAAAATTCTGACAATCTAAACAAATTAGACAATGGGGAAGAAAAAATGTGAGATTTGCCTGAGGTTAATTTAGAGTTCAACAGTAGTGCCAGAAACCTCATTCCCACATCAGCATTTGTAGGTGGAAGAAGGGTGGCTGTACATGGCTGTTTCTAGCAGCAAGATGTGGAGAGAAAAGCTTCACTGTAGTGCAGCCACCTTCAAAATTCCCCACCCCATTGTGCTGCCTGTTCTCATTAGTGAGAATGCACAGGCAGATCTGTTTGGTTTAGGCCAAGGAGGAATGATGAAAGGGAACGTTTAGGAAAACAAGATGTAAGGAAAAATAAAGCCCCCATAAAATCAAAGTGGTCTGGTCTTGTAAGGAAACCAGTTAATGGAGAAAATTCCTCTGAATGTCAAGTTTTAAAGTGATAAGATTGCACAAAGGAAGACTGCTGCATTGCAAGAGGGACTAGATAAAAGTGGGAATGACAGGGTTGGCCAGTGGAAGAGAGCAGAAAGAGCATTATAGAGCAACATATCCTGCAGTGCCTTCAGAGAAATATAAAATAGAGTTAATTGGCAAGCATATTGCTCATTGCAGAGCTAATTAACAAATTCACAAGTCCTTCATCTCCTAGAGATCTTCTCACTAAAATTTCTTGCACTAGCCTTGAATTTGCTAATTCCCAAGGAAGCAGCTCCAGGGATGGCCTGTCAGACCAGTGCTGATGAAGATGTAGCTGGTGCTTCCATACATATATCTGGGAGTTGGACAAACTCCGCAGTTCTAGGAATAGATCTGCTGCCAGTTAATTTGCTAATTAATGAAAGGTCAGAGGCACTTCATCTATAGCAGAGTTCTTTGCTTGAGAAACTTTGCTAGAAAATGTCTCAGGTGACATCTTCATACTACAGTGCTAATAGCACCTGGCCATATCTATTTTTTATTTTAGTCTTCTTTCTTGCCGTGGTGGTCTTGGCCAGAAAGTAGTAAAATGAATAGGAATAAAACTGGGTTGGATACCTGAAAACCACACACATTTAAACAAGCTTTCCAAGCATTTAGAGTAAGTGGATTCACGTTTTAAATTCAGCCAGGTTTTTCCAAACTTTGTGGCTTGGAACCAGCCTGCTCGTGTTGGATTTGTGAGATGGGAATGACAGAGATCTTGTGAGCAAACCTGACCATTTCTAACCTGATTAGTGAAAGAGCAAAAAAGCCCTGGATCAAGATAAAATCACCAGACCTTCTGAGCTTTGCTAATCATTAGCAATAGCCCTGTGACTTCCTCACTGCGGTTTGCATGCAGCTTCATTGTGCCAAAGTTGAGGTAGTGCTGCTACCTACTCAGCTACAAAATCACTAAACAGAGGCATAGGCTTGGATTTTGACCTCAATTGCAACTAGAAAAAAGCTTAAAGTGTAAATCCCTGTAACACTGATGCCCCTTAGGATGACACAGCTGTTCTGCTGGTGGTGGAAATGATCAGCAGAGTAAATGCTTAGAGAATGAGGGTTTAAGTGCTCAGAGCTCACAAGTTTTCTTGGGTAAACCTCAGCCCTGGGCTGTAGTTTTGAAGTTAAGAGGATGCCACCTGAACTCCTAACTGTGGGAAACCCTTTAGTGATGCCCTGTGTCAGTGGCTGTGATGCTGAGCCTAACACTGAGATCCCTGGTGTCAACAGGGAAGAGGACATGAAGACTAAGAACATGGGATATTGTGCACAGATTACTGAATGACCAAGACTCCTGATGAGAGACAGCAAGTAAAGCTCCCTGGGGCTCTCCAGGTAAACAAACCAACCTTGTTTAACACTGCTTACATATTTTATCCATCTGTCACTTCTTGGGAAAGGTGTTCAGAGCAGGTCCAACATACCATTAGATCACTGAAAAGCTCTGATAGTGGTGAGGCTTCGCTTGTCCAGGAGAGACTGCAGGTGGGTCTGCTGTGTCCCTTCACTGCAAAATCATAGATCATCATCTGGTCCAACCTGTCTTGGCAAAGCATGATCTAGACTAGATGGCCCAGCACCCTGTTCAGCTGAGTCTTAAGCGTCCAAAAATTGACAAACACACAGTTTGGGGCTAAAGAGGTTCATTATTAAGGTTGTGTTTTCTTTCTGCAATCTGAGGCTAAGACAGTTCCTTTTTAAGGTTTTTTGGTCTTTACACTTTCAGGTGTGCATTGCTTCCAGCCTGTATGTGCCTTCGGGCATTTCTTTCCAACCAGGCATGAGAAAGGCAGCGGAAGCATTTAGCACCGGTGTGCCTCCAGGTGGAGTCTCAGCAGGGAGTGTTTCCACCTTTCAAAGCCTTCGGTTCTTGTGAAAGGGAAACGCAGCCAGCGGGATGTGCTGGGCTGCTGTACTGGGGTTTATGTTAGTGTATGGCTCGTTTCTCCTGGAAATAGCAAAATCTTTCCTGTGGAAGGAACAAGGAGTTTGGCCCCTCATGCGCATATACACTGTTATGTATTTAAATGGAAGAAAGACTTGGGAGGCACATGAAACGCCAAAACAAAGCAGAAGAGGGGACAGAAATCACACAGTTCAAAGCTGGCTTTCCATAGGTTGCTATGTGGTGTTTTAATTTTTTATATTTTTTTAAAATTTCTATTGTTCTTAATTTCATTTTTTTCCTCTGTCTGTATTTACATACACACTCTAGGAGGGGAAAAATTCCTCTTTTTGGTCTTTTTTTTTTGTGTGTGTGTGTTTGAGGGGAAATAAACTTCCTGAGTGCCCGATTTGAAAAATCAATTATTTATTCTTTATAACAAAATCTTTAAAGAGCTATAGACACAGAAAGATGACCTTAAACTATTACCTACCCGCTATACCTCCTGTCTGCCTTTCTACCTCCCCCCCTTCCCCTCCCAAATGGAAGAAAATATCTATCCAAGATCAGAGGAGATCGCAGCTGGGAACAACAGGCAACCCTGAGACATGGGCACAGCCTGCAGCCTTCCCGTACCCTGCCTGGCTGTGTAGGTCCAATACCCATGACTTCCACAGCCTCTCCAAAATCCTCCTTGCCGATCCCAGCACTGCAGCCCAGAGAGCAGCTCGAGCATGGGATGGAGCAGGAAGCCTAAAAACTTGGGTCTGCAGAGAGACCTCTAGTGTTTTTCTTTCTCCATGTCCTGGCAGAGTTCCTCCAAAGTACAAATACACACAGAGCTCCCATTGTTTGCAGCCCTTCACAAGCCCACTGATCCTAATATGGAATTCAGCAGGAAACCCATGATTTCCTGACACACAGCAAGCTGGAGAAAGAAAGGAAAAACTCCATTAAAAACCTCCAGGCTCTCCTCCATGTTAGAAATGAAATGGAAAATGGAGTGGATTTAACAGGAATCCCTGATTCCTGCAGCCAAGCTGGAGGAAGGGAAATGCGAATCAAAGCCGCAGGCTGCTGATATTTTTTAAGTCGCAATAAATACTGAGAACTCCCAAGCAGGATGAAGATTTCCTGACTCGGACGAACAAGAAGGGACCGATAGCTTTTTTATGATATTTCTCTCTGTATATTTAATTTATTCACCTCGATGATTCTCTTTACTGATCTGGCAATTGTTAGAAGCGGCTGTGACAGCCTGGAAACATTAGTATGATTTCCTGAGTTTGAGATTTGCTGCCCCCCCCTCCAAACTCAGGAAAAGTCAATACAATCGCACTTCATTTTTCCTTCATGTGCACTTGGAAGTCCTGGGAGAAGCAAGAGCCGTGGCAGCAGCAGCAACAGCAAGAATGAACTGCAAGGAAAATGACAACTGCACTGACGGGAGCAGCAATAACATGAAGAAGATGTTAAAATGTGTGGTGGTTGGGGATGGTGCAGTTGGGAAAACCTGTTTGCTGATGAGTTATGCCAATGATGCCTTCCCAGAGGAGTATGTCCCCACTGTGTTTGACCACTATGCAGGTAAGAAAGTGTTTTAAAAGAAATTTAACTGAGAACTGCAGCAGAGCCAGGTGGGAGGTAAAGGAAGCTCAAGGAGAGGAGAGGATGGTTCAAAGGGGGTGCATGGGTTACTTCTTGTCCAGGAATGTGATTCAGGCCTGGATGGTAGCCAGGCAGCTTAGATGGCAGCTCATATAATTGGGGCAATGCAGGATTTATTCAGAGAATTTATTTGTTTGTTTCCAATTTTAATTTTAGTTTTGGTGAATAACCAGTGTTAGTGATGCAATCAAATCCCCTGGATTTTTGGGACAACAAATACAATTCTGCCTCCCTCAATTTGTATTCTTGGTTTGCTTTTGAAATTGTGAAGTTATGAACTTTGCAGGCTGCAGTTATGAAGACTATATGTGTATACACATAAAAATACGTGCTGTCAGTGATCGTGTGCCTCATGGCAAAAGATGCATAGATTGCAATATTTATATCCAACTTAAGTGGTAATCTTTGAGAATATATCCTATTTAAGTAATAATCTTTGAGAAAACCAGCATAGTCTCTTTCTGTGCTGTCAGAGTATAACTCCTTTCAGAGACATTTGTTACTCCATCTATAAATAGATTTTAATGCTATAACTTGATTGTAGGGAAAGCAGAAGTGGTGATTGGTTTGAGTACTTTCTTGTGAGGGAATTTGTAGTATAAGAAAAAAAAACGAACATAATCAAGATCATCAATGATGCTCACTGCATCGCTGTGCAAAACAGACTCAGATTTAAGTACAATATTCACAGGCCTCTTTCTGTAGTAATTACTTACACTATCCAGCTGTGTCCAAAGTTATCATGCAGCTGGTGTGCTGGGCTAAAACTGTTGCTCAAACTTCTGCTTAAATTTTCCTATCCCAAATTCTGCTGGCTTTCTTTTCTCACTGCTCTTTTGGCTTACAGTTGTTTCTTACGAGATCCCTGAAAAACAGATTCTAGAAGCACTGCAAAACTCATTGCTTATCTTGCAGCAACAGTTAGAGTTTCCCTCATTCTCTCCCCAGCTCCTTAAAAACTGAATTTTCATGGCGTGGCTTATCATAGATTTGGTATTCTGTAATGGGAAAATCTCTGCTTTCATTCTGGCTTCATGTCAGGTTTAGCAGATGAACTGGCCAAACAAGCAAGCTGTGTAATTGCAGAATCTGATCCATGGAAATGTGAAGTCCTGTTCCTCCACAAGAGTGGGCAGCATCACTTCTAATGCAAGCAACGCTTTCTTTCCTCTACCCTTCCCACCAGATAGAGTAAATGACCATTTTGGAAAAAAAAAACCAAACCAACCTTTACCCAAACAAGATATAGGAAAGCGTATTGCATGTTCTAAACACACACTTGCACGAGACAAAAACCCTAAGGAAGCCTGGCTGTGTGAATCTATGCCTTATAGTGCAACAGCACCCATTTTTCCATGAAAGGCTGACATCTCTTATCCCTTACAGCTTCGCTTCCCAGCTATACACCAGTTGCAGCACTTACTTGCCCTTCTTTCTCTCCATGCCCTGCAAATACCTCTGTGTACAATAGCTGGTGCCAGATCATCTATGCATCAGCCTGTGGCTGGGTGGTTTTGGTGTGAGCATGGGGGCACACGTGTGCATGGGGCTGTGCACACACACAGGTGCTGATGTCAGACAGGCAGGCTGGCACTCGGTGAGGGCGCTACGCTGAGTTTCTCTTCCCTACCCAACTGCAGGTGACTTGCAAGGACTTGCTTCAGTTTCCTTTCCTCTCTGCCAGAAGCAGTAGAAATTGCCAGTGGGCTCAAAAGTTACTGACGGAGAGGAGGGCTGAGAGAAGGATGGGAAGACGAAGAATGTCACTGCGTAATCCTTATTTCCTTAGGGTATAAGGTAAAAGAAGCATAAATGCAGTTTGAAATCAAGCTCCATTTTCAGGGTTTGAAGACTTAGACATCTAAAATATCTCCAGCTATTTACAGCACATAAATATAAACTAAGAATGCTTTCAATGAGAAAGTCCAGAAAGATAAGGGAAAAAATAGCTCCACATATTAACATGTTATTCTAAGAAAAAACCTATTTAGCGGCAGTGGTCAAAACTAGCATTGATCGAAGAAGTAATTTCAGGGGTTTGAGAAATCCCGTCATTTATTAAACCAATTTCACTACAAAACTGCACATAGAATTGAGCAGTGGAAATTACTTCTGGAGCAGAAAAAGTCCCACTCATAAAACATAAAAATATTACATGGCATAAAGCATAACATAACCTATCTAAAATACTGTGGGTATTGAGAGAGAAAAGAGCTTGCTTGGGACAACCTTACTGCTGAGATTACAGACTTCAGGATACTCTGTAGCAGCAGCCCATTCAGCTATGGCAGCCCATAGTCGAGAGGAAAGGCAGTACAGTAGTACCATGGGCACAGTGGTACAATGGGCATGGTGATACCATGGGCATGGTGATACCACAGGCACCATGGCACGCAGGGAGGCTTCATGCATGGGCAGATCCTGCAGGGTGGTTGAGGCTTTGTAAAATCACATTTGAATTCACCCCAGGGAACCAGTTTGTCTGCCCCTGCCCTTGCCTCTGCCAAATCCAACTGTTTCAACTTTTCCAAACAAGCTGAAACCGTTTGATTTTAGTCTTCCATGCTGGAAATGCTCAAAAGCAATTAATTGCTACAGATTTTTGTGAAGCAGCACTTTCTGTTGAAGGTTTTTCACCCAGGCGTTGTTACCAGCAGTGGTGCATTAGCAAGCTCTCCCTCTTGCCTCACTAGGTCACAGCCTGGTTGTGAGTTCCATTGCATTTACCAATTTCCTTCTTTCTAATGGAAAAAGTAGGGAAAGGGGAAAGCATTAAAAATTGAGGACTCCAGTGGTGATCTCAGAGCAGTTTCTCACTGCAAACAACTCCAGCAACTCGGGGGAGACAGTGATACTATCCAGCCCAGCATTGGGAAAAGCTCCAGATGCACCACTGCTGTGGCCAAGGCATTAACCATTCACGGCCCTGCAGCTACGTGTACTTGCCCTGCTGTGTTGCATCTTTTTAGCTCCTTCCCTGGTCAGGTTTCCCTGGGACAGGTGAAGCAGGTGAACATACTGACAAGGGCGGCCAAGAGGAAGCAACCAGCATTTCAAAGGGCTGACCTCCAACAGTATTAGACCTGTACAGTACTTATTCAGTACCTTTCACATGAAAGGGCTTGAAAAAAACCCACAAAATTTGGGCCCAACGTCCCTCTAAGAAATCAAAGGCAGTAGATGGATTTCACCCAGGGAAGGAGCAGGCTTCCTGCAGACAACTCACACAGCATTTGCAACTCAGATATGGTGATGTCTGGGAAGAAAAGCTGTTGGTGTTTCACCATGCATGCAGCTTCACTGTACCAAAGTCCAAACCAGTTATTAGTTCCACACTAGTAATATTCTGCCACAGATTTCACCCACAGTCCACAAAAGCAAATTTGTTCAGGGCCTGTTGCCAGATTTAAGATGTGATGGATGTAGAGTTGGGTCAGAGGCAATGCCACACAGATGGGAAAGGCGAATTTGTTACTTAGATACAAAAATGGTTTCTTTGTTGGATGTATGGAAGTTCACAAGTTTGGTTACTTATCAAGGCATTTTGAAGAGGTTTTGCTGGAGATCAGAGCCCTGGAGTTCCCTCATGTTTGTTTGATGAATTTCCAAAGGTCCACACTGAAAGGGTTTAACCACGAGGTAAATGCTATTTCTATGTCAGGCAAACCAAAGTGCTATCCCAGTGACAAACAGGATATTACTGGCAATAACTGTAACAATAGAGACTGTTTGGATAGTGAGTAGATGCTTTAACATGCTGGTTCCATTCTGTCTTTCGAACATCAGATGCTGATTTTCCATGAGCAAAGGTCTCTCAGTCAGGGTGACTTGTATTGTGTCTAGCTACATGAGGTTATAAATGTTTAATTAGGGCTGAGGTTGTACCAATAAAAAAATTCAATTCAACTAGCAAAGTTGGTTTAATAATACCAAAATTAACTGGCTTGCTCTGTGAAACACAGAAGTGAGATGTGTGTTGTTACTTAGGCAGCCACCAAGCATCCCATTTGGTATTCACGAACCCTAAAACCCCAGCAATTTTTAGCATGAAATTTATTCCTCCATAAATTTATATTCAGGCTTCCTAAATAGTTGGTCGATGACCCAAGCCTGTCAGTGCTTAAGAAGGAACTGAACAATGGCCTTAACAACATGCTTTAACTTGGTCAGCCTCAAACTAGTCAGGCAACTGGACCAGATGATCACTGTAGGTCCCTTCCAACTGGAATTATTCTGTTCTGTTCATAAAGTGGATACAGAATAAATATGACCCTCCCTCCCCTCGTGTGTCTGCACAAACTGGTGAACATTTATAAATAGTGAACCCATTTGAAAAAAATTAGCAGTGGCATGTGATCAGCTAATGAATAGCATACAGAATAGTTCAGCCATGACTGAAGCTCTGTAAATTAAAAGCAATATAGAAGAAGACAGATGTTAATTACTGCTAGCAGACACGGGTTTTGTTCTTTAATGATGATTCAATCTAATTTGTCTGACTTTGCACTGAAGTGGGCCAGGGCGCTCACTGGTCTCGCAAAGTAGCGATCACAGCTTTACTGGTCAGGCAAGTCATGCAAGAAAGGAGAGTCTCTTTCTCTGGCATTTTTATCAGAATAGGAGCAGTGCTACTACTCTTGGCCGTAGCAGTCACTTGTATCTGTGTAGATCCATAAATATATTATACCCTGCCTGTATGCCACAGCACTGTCTCAAATCTGTGTTGCTTACATCCACGCATGAAAAAGAGCAGTGGGAAGTGTGTTGTTATTGATCATGGCGCTGTCAGTGGCTGGCCACTCTCAGTTCTGGGGTGGGCAGGAGCACCCAAGGGAGACAGCTCACGCATTGAGCAGCTTTGCCTTGCACCTTCTCCTCATGTGAGAGGAAATACTAACCAAGACATTGCAGAAAACAGATGGGAACTGTAACATCCCAAATTTCTCCATTTACAGCCACAAAAGCACATCACTCTACACTTTAATGTGCTAGTTATTTTTAATTGATTGCTAACGCACACCAATTTCAACCCATCTCTGCTTGCCATTATGTGTAAGCAATGGCTAAAACCCCATACCATTGCTTTTTTCCCCTGTTGAAACTTTGTTAGACAGGAAGAGACTGCCCAAGGAGATTTGCAATTTCTGTATGGGTGCTGCTGTGGGAGTCTTCACACTACCACATTCTTGAGCAGTTGTCTCCTATAAAAAGCCTTGGTAGCACATTAGACAAACCCTTCATGCAATGTTTGGGGTCATTAAACTGAAAGAGCTATAAATAGAACTGACAGAGAGCTGTAATGTTTATTTGCACGGATGTTTGCAGTGTGGTTTTTTTGGGTTTTTTTTCCTTTTAATGTTCGTCCAGTTTTGATGGTACAGATTTGAACTTTATCCATGAAACAAGAAAGCAGTGACTCCTTTAATATCTGGCTCTTTAGACTAGCAGCTACAGAACAGATATTTTAATTTTGCCTCTCAGGAGCTAAAAGGACTTCTCTACCAATCTTCCTGGTATCATCCAGAATAAATCAGGGATCTCAATAAAACATGGAAGGTACAACACAACAAAAACCCACCAGTGCAATTCAAAGGTTTTCATAGCTGGCTTTTTTGAAGATAAATTTTACAGAACCACTAGTTCTTAGATTCCCCACAGAAGGTTTTATTCTGTCTTGTGTCACATAAACCAGAGGAGTTCTAGTGATCCTCAAGCTTTTTCACATCCAGGAAGCCTAGACAGTCTTCATACCAAAAAAAGGTGCTTTTTTCCTGAATCACCATGGTTATTCCACATTCAGATGAAACAGGCACCTTATACATCCCCAAGCATCTTAAGACCTTCTCCTTCTGAAGGTGTTTTACTGCATGCAAAGACTTGAGATAACTATCACTCATATCTCTCTTCCTCACCCACATCCCTGTATTGTCCTGCGGGTGCACAATCCACTTGAAGCCCTTGGAGACAGAGGTGTGTGCATGCTTTGTGATCCTATTTACTCAGGGCAGATTGTTTCTATAGCAGTGGTCTGAGCGCTGTGGTGACAAAGTCCCTGCTGTCCCCTGGCATTACTGAAATGCAGCTGTGTCTGGGGATGAGTCTGCAGCTCCTGAACTGCTTCTTACCTCTGTCTTTGTTATAGAGCTTCTCTTTGTACTGTTGCCATTTCTGGTTTGATTTTACACTGACAAACTTTATGCTACAAAGAGACACAAAAGAGCCCTCCACCTATCCCTCCCATACTCACCAGCATCCTGCTGATCATCCAGGACTCAGCCCAGAAGCTGCTGCAGCCCTATGCAGAGAACTCATTTCTTCATCCAGTATCAGCAGTCAATAGTTATCCTTGTGCGTCAAGCACAGCAGGGAACAACACTGCCCCATGAATAACATTTACAGTCTAAAAACTAGATGTAGAGAATAAGCAAACTACAGTGTACATCAGGAAGGATAGTCCCAGGAATTAGAGGAATAGATGAAGCAGCCATGTTATTTCATCCGGACTTATCTACCCTAAATTCCACCTAAGCCACTCTGTCTATTATTTTGTATTAGCTATGTGGCGTTTGAAGGGCAACAGGAAACACAAAGAATACTAAGCAAGGAGTTAGACCATTTGAATGTGTATTAGTGGTTTGGATGTCTTATGATGGGGTTTTTTTAAGGTCAGTCACAGTCCAGAGGGAATGGGTTGGAAAGATGAGAAAGTCAAGTGGCTTAAAAAGAGATATTTCTTCACATGGTATGTGATTAACCCAGGGATCTTATTACTGCACAGAAGTTACAGAGGACAAAATTTTAACAAGGTTTGGAAAAAGGAAGGTTGGACCAGGTATCAGGGAAATTGAGTGCTATCAATCATAAGCTAATGAAAAACACTTCTGCAAGACAAATAAAATGTGAGCTAACACCACCTTCTGTCAGAGGCCAGGCTAAGACCTAAATTTTGTCTAATGAATGGCAAATTATCTTAAACCTGCTCACTGCTACCTCAGAGATGAAGACTTAGCTCCCTGGGCTGTGAGTTTGGCCCAGTCCAGCACTATTGTACTCAGTGCTGTAGAAAGTGACTTTTTGGAATGATTCTTCTGATAAATTAATGGGCAAACGTATTTTGAAATTTTCCTCATGTAGCAATGGACTGCTGCAAGGAGACATGGAGCACAAAAAAGATTTACAGCAGAAGTGATGAGAAAATGATCCTTTCCTTGTCACTACTGCAGGTCAGTCAGTCTTAGTCTTTCCCTCCACTTCTTTGTGGAGGGAAATGTTGCAGGAGGTGACATCAACTGAGAAAACCAAAATTGCAACTGTGGCCTCTGGCCCGGGCAGGACAATCTCTACAACTGAACTAACAATCATCTCATCCACTCATCATCTTAAAATCAATAATGAGCTTGGTTCATGTGGCCACCCATCCACACCGCTTACAAGGCAAAACCACTTACATGTGGTGCTCGACCAGGTGTGTGTTGACAGCCAGGTAGATACTTTTCAGCAGCAGATGCTCCACATGTAGGAAAGAAAAACAAAATCTTAGCAAAGAAGTCTAAAAACCAAAAATTCTTAGACATGTACAAGCTAACTCCTTCATTTCTGCAGATGTGGCAGCCTTTTTACTAAATCATCATAACAACGGCTTAGTTACAGAGTGAGCCAATGCAAAATATCTCCACTAAAACTTATATCTCATTTTCTGTTCTCTTGATAAACCTTGATACCTTGATGTCTGTGCTTGTAATACATATCGTTGCTATCATGCACCACTGTGCATGTTTTGCCCTGCAGGCAGTGCCTTTTCCTATGTTCTAACTTTCCAGTTGTTATGGCCAGACCTAATGACATCATGGAAATGGCAAGGGATGAGGAAGAGCAAACATATTTCCTTCAATTGTTCTGTTCAGACAAAGTCATTAAACAGTAATGACATCTCCTGTCAAATTCTTATTTATCTTTGCAATGAAAAAAATCCAAGTTATTATATTTCTAGGCTGTTTTTAAGAGTGACCATTCACAAGTCTCCTTTCAGATATATTGTTCTTGTGTCCCAAGCTGTGGGTCTTCCAGCTAAGTTAGGTAAGAAGTTACTGAAGAATGAAAGCTGTATGAACTGCCACCCCAAGTTTTATCCCAAGTGGCACTGAATGAATGAATTCTTGATCCGATTTATGAAATGAACTGGTATTTATCTCACTTTTTCCCCAGATAAGAGCAGGGAAAATGGGGTTTAAAATAATGTCCAATAATTTAAAGATAAAAAATAAAAACATATTTACCTTATTTATTATCCAGTATCATTTGCATTCAAATTCAGAAGTGGCTCACCCAAGACAAGCCATGCTACCAGCAGTCTTGGCTGAATGCAAAAACTAGACCTTAAGTGCAACTTCTACATGTGCTAAATGCTCAAGCACCATTCCTCAGCCAATAACTTTCCCACGTACCCAGGTGGACAAGAAAGCTCTCTCGTATCTGAGAATGAATCATTCTTACTCCAGTCCCAAGCACCATCTATCACGTCTCAGCAGTGAGGATACAGCCAGGTAGGTGTAGCAGGAGGGAGGACCCAAGGATACAATCCAACCATGTGGTTGCTACCACCTTTGGCTGAAATTGATGCAGTTTTCATTATGCAGTGATGGGTTTTCCTGAGTATTTATTTCTTCTGTAGCATACATACTCACAGATTCATGAACAAGAGCAAAACACTTTTCTTAGTCAGATATCCCTTATCTTAGTCAGATAGCTCTGTGGGCATGGAAAGTCATTGTATGAGAGTAGGATCAGAAAAGTCCTGGGGGTCACAGTGCCATCTGCACCCTGTGGCACTTGCTGGGAGGTGGTGTGCCCAGCTAGTCCCCATAGCTAAAGTGGTGTAGTTGAGATCCCAGGGAAAGGAAAGGCACGAAAGACCGTGAGAACTTGGTATTTCAGCTAGCACAGCTCCCCAGACTTAGTGTGAGCCCAGTGCACCAGCAAATCCAGCAGTGAGGTTGCCCGAGGTTTGCCCTTCTGCCTTGGGCACTGGCACAGCAATGAATCCAGAAATATGAAACATGCCAACTGATCTCAGGGGAGGGGAAGGATGGAAAAACCATTCACTCACAGGAGAAGCACTGGGAAAAAAAGGAAAAAACAACTCCCAAAGGAGGGAGGTAGACAACTGTAAAAATATTCCCAAGCACAGTGGCACAGGAGGCACAGTCAGGAGGGTGATAGCTTGGAAGCAGGAGGGGAAGAGCTGTATCAGGATCCTCACTCCTGGTCCAGGACAGCATGTGAGTTTATCATGGAAATAACAGTCCCAGTCATGAGCATAGGAGGCAGCACTTAGGCATCTGAAAGAGTTAAAGAGGGCTATGTAGAGGGGCTGGACAACAAGATCCTGCCACAGTGCAGGAGGATGCCTGAGATGACGCACTAAAACTACTTTCCATCCCCTGAATTCTGAGGGGACAGAGGCCACGTCACTTATTAAATACTCCCTGGCACAGACATCCAGCTATAACTTTGAAGTAATGATATTAACAGTATCTGCTAATGCTCAGCTTTCTGCAGACTTTAAGGACAAGAACAGCTTCAGCAATGAGTGGGAAAACATACATGTTCAAACATAACATTAATTTTTATCCCCTGGGAGATGAGACAAAAAGGGCATCTATTTACAGTAATAATGCTGCTTTGCTGAGAACAGACCATAAGGAAAATCCCATAAGATTGGAAAATGTGTTTTAAGTTCAAGGACTGTCCCATGCCCCAGCTCCAGAGTGGGCAGCCGTCCAGCTGCTATGAGCAGTTTTGTCCTCAAAGGCCAGACCCTCCCCGTTTTGGACACTCTGGGTTTATGAGCAATCTTCCCAGCTCTGTTTCAGAACTGTCTAGCTTAGCTCAGCATGTTTTCTTCCAATAAGCAGCCACAGTCAATGTCTTTTTCTAATCTAATACCATCCAGAGAGACCTTGACAAGTTTGAGAGGTGGGCCCATGCAAACCTCATGAAGATCAACGAGGCCAAAGGCAAGGTCCTGCATGTGGTTGGGGGCAATCCCAGGCACAAATAAAAGGCTGGGTGGAGAATGGATTGAGAGCAGCCCTGAGGAGAAGGACTTGGGGCTGTTGGTTGACAAGAAGTTCAACATGAGCAGACAGTGCACTTGCAGCCCAGAAAACCAACTGTATGCTGGACTGCATCAAAAAAAGCGTGACCAGCAGATCAGGGAAGGACACTCTGGCCCTCTACTCTGCTCTGGTGAGGTCCCACCTGCAGTACTGTGTTCATCTCTGGGGCCCCCAACACGAGAAGGATGTGGACGTGTTGGAGTGAGTTCAACGGATGATCAGAGAGCTGGAGCAACTCTCTTATGGAGACAAGCTGAGAGAGTTAGGATGGTCCATCCTGGAGAAAAGAAGGCTCTGGGGAGACCTTTCAGCTTTCCAGTACCTAAAGGGGATGACAAGAAATCTGGAGAGGGACTTTTGACAAGGGCCTGTAGTGACAGGGCAAGGGGGAATGGCTTCAAGGTCAAAGAGGGTAGATTTAGATTAGGTATTAGCCCATGGAAGGGAGGTTGGAACCAGATGATCTTTAAGGTACCTTCCAGCCCAAACCATTCTATGATTCTACAACAATTCTGAGAGGCCAGTTGCTTGAGATGCTCTCCATGAGCAGCAAAATGCAGAAACCTGTTTTTTCATTTAAAAGATGAGGTGTTTCCACCCGGGAATCTCAGCTCTGAAGTAAACTCACACTGAAAATGCTTCCTGAGACCATCTATTTTTTTGCTATATGTATCAAGCAATGGTTTGTGGAAATAATGCCCAGGATTTTGTCTTGGCCATTTGAGCTTAGACAGGAGCTCTGCTATTGACAGGTTGGGTTGTACAATCCTGCCTCTCAAATGGTCCATATGGACACAGAAATTTCACTGAGGACTCAGGGTCTATCTACATGTAGATTAAAAAATCCCTTTAGAAAGATATTTTGTAATTGTGTCTTTATTTTTGTTTATTTATAACTACCCATAGACCTTTTCAACTATATCAAAACACAAAGGATACTATAGAATTGCTTGTAATTTCTATCTATCTAGTTTAACCTCTGAAAACTTGCCATTAAAATTTTCAGCAGAAACGTGAACAAAATCTTGAAGGGCATTTGTATGCTCTTTTTTAAGCTCTTAGAATGTTCCTTTACCTTCACAGTGCTGCTGTGCTTTGTTCTATGTATGTGACCAGTAAATCTCAAAATCAAGTACAACTCCCTTTATGTCGTTGCCTTCTAGTTACTGCTCAGAATATTTTAAGCCTGTTCCAGGAATACAAGGGAGTAACATCTCTCATTAAAAAATACATGTGAAATAAAGCTTTAAGAAAGTAATTTGCCAGGAGTACTGTCCACAAAAATGGGCTCAAACTCAACATTAGAAGGAGAGTTCATATTCCAAAAAATATTAAGCTAATCTTCCAGAAACCAGGCCTTACAGAAGGACTCCAAATTAGCTGAGCCAGTGCACGATATCATTAATATGGAGAATTTCGCTTGCCATGCATAGAAATATTCTCTGATCAAGTGTGCCACTTGGACATCTTCTGGGAATTTACCTAAACCATTCAGTTTGGTTGAAGTCCAGAGGGGCGAGGTTGCTGTGGTTCTTGTTATTTTAATATTTTAGAGTGTTAAGTGCATTTTCTCCCTCAACTCTCTCTCCTGGGAAATTGCTAAAATGGTGAAATAATTCATTCTTCCATTATTTGAAGCATCTATCGCCCAATTTATTTCTTTTCCTGTAACAAGTTCCTTATAGCAATACTGTACGTCCTTCCTGATGCTTCCAAGGAAGTAAGAAGGGAGTAAGAAGGAGTGTGAATACAGAATGAGGTCCCCAATCTGAAATAAAGTTTGTCAGAGGAAATCAATGCCAAGAAAATGGTGGAACAGGAATAACTTTTGTCTCCATATGGCGCTCCCAAACATATGGATTATGGTTTCTCTCCCCTGCCCTCTATTTAAATGCATGAATGTGAGAGATTAATACCAAAAAACCCCAAGTCTTGCATCAATTTTGCAAGGAAAAAAATTTTTTGAGATTATGCTTAACAGGGTGGAAACTGCTGAGGACACAAAGGATCCTTGTCCCTGGCTAAGTGTATTCACAGTATGTTACAGTGAAGTGCCTGAGACAACTCATATAAAGAGCACCTGACTAGAGAGCACTTTGTACCTTCCATCACATTAAGTCCTTCCAGGTCTTGATCACCACACTGCAGTTCCCTCCATCTTTCAGAATGAATAACTGTGTTTCCTTTTCTTGGTATTTATTTTCTACATTGCTATTTTTCTCAAAGAATAGGGTCTTCCCACCTGAAATATTAGAGAAAAAGAAAGACAGTTTGTCTTTGCAAAGTACGCCTTGACGCAGGATGGGACATGGATCCTGCAGAGCCATCTCTGGTTTAGCTTGGTCCAAAACCAAGCCACAGACATTGCACACATCGCTGCTGCCCCACAGCCACTGAGTGATAATTATTACCATGTGTTTCCTCTGATTTCCTCAAGCACTGTCAAGAGGGTGAAGGCTGCAGCCAGCCAAGACATGAGAGCAGATGTTCTTGCCTTCTAACAGATATCAACTCTGCCCAATGGAGAATGCCACCTGAGATGAATGAAAACCAATGTGCAGCCAGTCAGGTTTTTGCAGGACAGTCATGGGACCACCCCTCAGTGACCACTATCTATTACAGACATTGCAGAGATCATCCAGCAGCCATGTCTTTCCTGGCAAACTCCTGCCACACATACAATAAAGAAATTAGCTCAGCATTGCATGTATGCTATTGAAGGTCAAAAGAGCCAAGGAGCTGCATGAGAACAAAAAAACCTCAGGAAAATAAGGAGGGTGGGAAAGAAATGTACATCCTTAGAGGATGGAGGGCAAAGGTATGTTTAAGAGAAGACAGTCCAGAAGCAACCCATAAATCATAAACCAAGTGACTTGTAACAACTATGTTTTGGGCAATATGACTCATGACTTTGATCTTTTGGGGTTAGCAAAAGTTCTCGCCAGAGCATTTTTGACGAACTATCCCACCAGGAGAAAATGCTGATTCATGAAAGCTGAAGCATTTTTTTAATACTTGGAAGGACAAATTCTTGAGGTCCAGGGCCCTTTGGTTATTTCTGACAGTGCAGCAAGAAAGACCTAAATTGAAAACATAGTATCTGAAGGTTTTGTTTTCATTCCATTGTAAAATGAAAACAAATTGTAAAACCTCAGAAGCTGTCACAAAGCAGAATTATCTTCCTCCTGGCCAGTTCTAGTTGGTTACTGTTATTATACATTTTACAGTTACTGTATTGTAATCATTATTGTCCAAGGACAGGCTTACTCCCACTTCCTTTAAAAGAAATGTTTGTGCAATAGATAAAAAATTTCCAAGGGAAATACCTCAAATATTGTGAGTTCAGGTGTGGTTTTAGACTATTTCAACATCAAGAGTTGCAACCATTGCAGGGAGAGGCTGGCAATCGTTGCAAGCCTTGGCAAACCTAATGGTAGAACCAGGCAAACATTTAGGAGAAAAGTCTTCAAACTGTCACTCATTGTGTCTTTAATAACTCTGGTACAGGCTACCTACAGAGTGGGTTTTTTCTCCTCTTCTTTAACGACTTTTGTCATCACATTACTGACTAATAAATCCTTACTTCTGATTAATAAGACCACATAGTTTTGATTTCCAGGAGAAGGAAGTTATTCCAAGAGCTCTCAAAGTTTTTCAAAGTATATTTTCCCTTCACTGAATACAATCTAGCTTCAGTGAGTGTTTCCCAAAGTTAGTGACACTGGAACAAGGACTTCATCCGTGATGCCCAGTGGACCTGGAGGGAGGTGTCTGTGGCTACATTCTAGTAATGCTGCTTGCATATTATGGAGGGAATATACAGTAAAGTACCTGATTGGGAGCTCATGCCGTATAAAGTTAGGAAGGACATTATTGTGGCTAGGGGAATTGAGTTACGTGCAATAAGTCTGAACTTGAAATTCAACCTATACTTCAGCTTCTGAGATCATTTACAGTCTGGTCATTTTCAGTATTCCACCTATATAGCTGCATTTCTACCATCTGTCACCTTAACAAACCAAGATGCTGCTGTTTGATAGAAAGGATTCATTCCAGAGTTTAGAACAGTCTGTCCTTCCCAGGAGCTTCTCAACAGAGGGCTCAAAATCCTGTCCTAGTATGAATTACATCTGACCTAAGTAAGTGCATTTGGGGTGTCTGAATTTCAGAAGTTTGAATTTCCGATTTTCTATATGGGCAACCCTTTTTAATGTGCTCCTACTGTGAGCTGTCAGGCAAGAATAAAAACAGAGCCATCAGAGGTAATGAAAAGGCACCGCCAATGGTGCCTAGTGAATTTCTGCCATAGAAGAGCTGGAAACATAACCTGAAAGAGACTGGTTTCATTTCCCAGTGAGCATGGTGAGTGTGGGTACCTGAAATTAAATATAGTCTCTATTAGCTGTAAATATTTATGCCTATTGCCATAATACTGGCTTTTAGCCTGATGATCTTCAGTATGAGGAAATAGTGGTAAATACATTTTGATATTGAAAACAGAGGAAATAATATTTAAGCAATCCTTTTGAAGGTTAGCTATGAACCCACACAAACTCCTGGGTTCATCTGGAAGGCTCACAGAGTTGGGGCCAAGCAAATCTAAGTCAGGAAACCCTCAAAGTGAAGGAATGTGTGGCATATAATAAAACACCAACAAGTAGATGAATAAAGTAAGGGAAAGAAGAAGATAATTTCCTTAATGCATTTCTGTGCAAACTGCTACTCTCCCAGGAAATCAGAATGAAGATATTTATGACACACAACAAATAAATTCTCAAGAAAGAAATAACAATTTACCTCTTACATATTAGCAGGAGATGCAAGGAAATGTTCATATGCATGATCTATTGCATGATCTATTTTTGAAAGACTTATTAGATTATAGAGAAGCCATATGTTGGTGATGTTGATTCCCAGATTTCTTACTCTATTATATTACTTTATATATGCAGTTAGAGAAGTACCTATAGTTTCCACTTCAGGGAATTTTCCTCAAAAATATTTACATAGATGTTTTTTGATAAGAAAAACAACAGTCCTAATGCCACCATTTCACAAATGCAATCCCTATTGGTTCTGGGGGCTAGTAAATGAGCTTTATTTCTCTCCATGGTTTTATTAATATATACAGAAGAAAAGAGGGTCATCAGCAGGGGAACATAGATGCCATCTTGGCACGGGGCAGGGGCACTCTGGTGTTGGAAAATCTCCCAAATACCTTCTCAGAGAAAAGCAACTCTGCCATAACCCCAGTAAGGGCCCGACTTCACCAGCAACAATAAGAGAGAACAGGAACAGGAACCAGAATGTCAGGGCAGATCACGTGAATAAAATGTGCAAAGCCCAGAGGGAACCTGGACCTTGGCATTCATGCTGTATAATACAGTCATTTTGGGGTAGAAAAAGTGTAGTTGGATGGAAGAGTTTTCTCTCTTGTCTGGGCACCTCAGGCTGTGGCCGGATATGAGAAGATGGAAAATATACGTCTTCCTCTGTCTCTTAAGAAAACTTAAGTCAGAGTTTTTGAAGGCACCTTGTAAAGCTGGGTACCTTATTCAAATTCAATTTGAAAATAAGCATTTTGGGTTCCTTGGAAAAATCCCTCCCCTCATTTGATTTCCAAGAGGTTCAAATCCCCTCATTCAGCTTCCTGAGCTGCTGAAGGTTCCCAGTTTTTACATGGCCAAAAGTCCTGTCACAGATATCAGGGTCTTCTCTGCAGGATGGCAGTAAGCCCATCCCTCAACACCATCCCATTAGATTATAAAATGTTTCATTCAGATGCTGATCAAACCTTTAGCTATAGAAACACAAATGCTAAGCAAGAGTCTCAGTATCAGAGACTCTTAGTAGCTGTAGAAGAGGATGTTAGACATACCACAATTTTTGCAATCACCCATTTGGAGGGAAGACCACAGATTCCCTTAGGTCAGCAAAAATATCTGGTAAATGGGTGATGATCACTGACACAGGGAGTGCAATGGATACACTCCAGATGCCTCTTCAATATCCAATGGGATTTATATCCACCCATTGACAGATGGAAAACCTCATTTCTGGAGGGTGGGGGGAATATATATATATACACACACACATATATACATATATATATATATATGGGTTGACTTTATAGTAAGGTAGCCAAGATTAGATTTTCTTTTTGTCATCTTACTATTTCTAGAAATACCTCCCTCTGCCCTCTTGGAACTCCAGAGCGTATATATCCCAGACATGTAGCTGGCTTTAAAACCCCCAGATCTTAAACTAGGAAGAAGTAAGCCTATGGAGACCAATATGTCTGAAGGAGCAGGGGTGGGAAAAACTCCAGAGAAAAGTGCTTATGAAGGAAAGCAGATTTTGTAGAAAAAAATCTGCAGTTTGCCACATACTCTCAGGTAAGGAAAGAGCTTTTCCAAGTGAGAGAACATACATGGCAACACAGGCTGGAGAACTGTTCAAAAGGATACAGCCCTGAGACTGTTCTTGAAATTATTGTTTCACCTTGTTAAAGAATTACAAAATGAATAGTAAGCTTACGATGATGAAATTATACATAGGATCAAACTAAATTGTCCCCATTGTTTTCCTGCTATTACAAGAAGACATATAATTTCTCCATAACCAGCCCTGGATTGCTTTAACACTGGCTTTCTGGATACCAATTCATCATTGACCAGGTATATCCTGTGAGGTGTCTGACTTCATCAACCTCGTCATTAAACAACAGGGAGTCTGCTCAGACACCTTCAGCTGCCTTACAAACATAGCAGTAATAATTTAGCATTTTAACTTAAGGAAAAGAGTTTGAAGAGATATATAGGCACACAATTCCTGACAGTTTTCTCATCTTAATTTCTCCAGAGGGTCTTAGCAGTGGTCAAGCCTTCCATTTTTCAGAATCTGCTTCCGAACTCAAAGTCCGAAGATGTTTACAGAAGAATGTCACTGTTCCCAAAGGGAAGAGATTTTGAGAAATCCCTTTGTTCTGAAATCCTCTTAAAACCAATCCAAACCAGTTTCTCAGTGATTCTCACTGGTGTTGTATAAGCAAGATTGGATTCTTGTATCTTTTCCATTTGCTCACTCTATCTTTGCCGTTTCCCCACAGAAATAGCACCAGCTGGCCATTATTATTTCACACTCTGGAGAGTTCAAATGTTCAAATGTTCATCAGCTCTCCAGTTCTGTGAGCTTTCATTACGAAGAGCAAGAGAGATTTCTGGGCTGTTTAGTCAAAACCCACACGTCATATATGAGCACAGCATAATAATGCATACACTGTCTAATGTTAAACAATTCATTGCGCACTACTGAATGCTGAAAAATAAAATGAGCCACTGTCATTTTAGACTTTCTTGATCATCAAAGCCCTACTGGCAAGAGGCATCAAAGCAGTTAACAGTAACAGTATTTAATATTAAGTAGTAGGATATATTAAGTAAATATTAAGTTTGACTCATAAACAGTCTCTAGTATAAGCACAGTAATACATGGGAGCTCATGGAGTTTACATAAAAGCAGGTTCGTGTCAATACCCATATTTTATTTGGAGGGAAACACTGGCATTGGGAGGGTCACACAGCTGCAGAGCAGGAATAAAGGCCAAATCAACTGTGTCACAGACCAAAGCTTTACCCACAAGCCACCCCGTCTGTCATTCCACGTGCACACAAGTTGCTCCCGCCTTTATGTTTCACCTGGAAGAGTTCAAAGTTTTAGCCCTTTTTCCTTTGCCAAAACACTTCCCAGCTGGCCATATACATCATGATTGCTTCTATGTTTCAGCATCTGTTCATTGAAATATGGTCTCCTGAAGGCAACATGCCTGTTGTCACAGCTGGGGATTTCATCCTGTGCCCCAAAACCTTTCCAGCTGGGCAACCAGGCTTTCCTTTTACTCCTCTTCAGGCTGTTTCTCACAGCCTGGATGTGTCCATGCTCACACAAGTGATGTTGGAGATTGTTGAAATCTGTCCTGAGGGAAATAGCAGAAATAGAGGATGAACAACCACAGACCATTGTAACCTCATGTGCTTTCTGCCACTAACAGCCACCCTCCATATCTACCAGCAAAGCTTCATTCAGCCCCCATGCAGGTGTAAGCATATGTTTGCCTCCATGCACATCAGGAAGCCGAACCCTTAGGAAAGTCCTTTCTATAAGTATGTTAACAGTTATCTGGGTTTAAACAGTAATTAAAGATAGGCACACACTTGCGTGTTCTGCTGAAACAACCCCAGAATGAAGAAAGTCTGAATTACGCAATATGAAAATAACACTCTTCATTTATTAAGCATGTCTTGACAGTCCATAAAAAATTTCTGGAGCTTTCTTCTTGCCAAATATTTCTCCCACTTCATACCATAGGTATGCTCCAGTTGTGCTGGGAGCAGAATGGCAATATTATGACTCATTTCATATTGTAGGCTGGAAGTACCATATTTTGTTCCAGAAAGAAAGGCGTAAGATTTAAAAGGCAACTTTATGTAAACTATACTCCAGTATATGCTGGAGCACGTTTTGATCAGTTGCACCATCCAGTCCCTTTTCAGCTACAGCCCTGGCTGTTCTTATTTTTAAATTTATAACTGTGCTGGGAATATAGCGTCTCCAAATTAACTTACAGTGGTAAGTGAGGGAGTTAAATGATTTTTTTATGTTTCCTCCCAGAGTAATTCTCATGGCAGTAATTGCTGCCACACACTTTTACCATCAATCCAATGCTGTGTCTGTGTTAAAGCACTCAGGCACAGATGAACTGATGCTGTTCTTGTGTCTCATCAGGGCCATTAAAGCAATCCAAACCTTTTTGGTTTTCAGTCTACAGGGAGTGGAAATTATTATTCTCCCTTTTTGGTTTTGCATGAATTACGTGGGGTTTGCCCACCAAGACTACCATGGGCTGAAGGTTTAGATATAAGTTTGTTTTGATGGTGGGATGAAAGTGAAAAGCAAATTAATTCTTCGATTTACCAGATGATACAAAATCCCTATGCTGTTTGGTACCCACAGGTTTCATTCATAACAATCAAGCATTGTCCCTCTACATAGGCACAGACATCAGCTAGCATCACTGATCCCATCAGACCTGAACTGGAAACTTCAGTAGGGCACATGGCAACTCCTAAAACATCCACAGGGTTAGAAACAAACCTTGGGAAACAAGTTCAGTTTGCAGTATTTCTAAATACAACTGCTATGTCCCAAAATCAAAGGTGCATGGACTGTTGCTGATGTTTACCCTGTCAGTGTCCTAAACACCAACCATATTTTTCACTTGTGACAAGCGAAGACCACATGGCAGGGCTTTATGAGCCACACCAGCCAGCCATGATTTCTAGGGCTTGCCTTTTGAAGGATAGCATCAGTATACTTATCTGGAGCACACAGAAATCATGTAAAATGTTGGAGGTCCCTGTACATCCAGGCCCAGCAGCTGAAGAGTATGTTTCCTTTCTGCAATTCAGATTTTATACCTGTGGTTTGTGTTTAACCAGAAAGGGCCCTGACCATACTCTGCACAACTCAGCAACCATTACACATCAAAGAAATCAGAGCAGATAAGACAGTGCTTTAAGCCTCCAGCCTGCCTTGGCTTGGCTTCTAGCCAGAGATCCTTCCACCCTCCTCAACCAACTCATAAACTCCGAGCTTTACTGGGATCAGCTGCACCTGATGGTTTTGGTTCAGGACCACATTCCTCAAGGGAACTTTGAGTCCTCGAAAGTGTCTGCTCCAAGCAGATTTTTTTCCTCATAGGAAAACAATAGTGCAGAATACAGGAGACTTCCTTCAGAGGATATAGGTGCAGATAATGCCTTAAAACTGTTGCTTATGTAGAAACAGCTGGATGGCAGACAGAGGCATTTTACTTTTGGAAGCAGCATCCTCACTAGTCCAAAACCAGCACACCCCATCTGACTCTGCAACTTGCCTACCTCTAAGAAAGCACCATGATCCCATGGGTGCAAACTGGGGTTGCACACAGCACCTGCGTGAACATGGGGAAGAGGACTGCAGGATTAAACAGACAGGGTATCAGGGTGGAAACACATGTCCTGTAAAACCTGGAATTATTTTTCTCTGTATCAAATCATTCTTCCAAAGAATGCTCTTCAAATGGAAAGTATCCCAGAAGGTCACAAAAATAATAGAAGGTTTGGAAAATAAGGTCTGTAGGAAAAAGCTTCCTCTATTACAAACATCAAGGCTGGGGATTGTGTGCTAAAAAATAATACAGTACAAAGGGACTAGCGAGGAACAGAGAATAGGAAGCTGAGGGCAGAAGGGAATGGTTTTTTTAAGGAATTCATACAGACAGAATAGCCTAAATGACCTCCAACAGCTCAAAATCTAGAAAACAGGTTTTTAGTCAAATGCATACTGTAATCTCTGAGCCAGCTGTAAAACTAAATAAACTGCTCTATGAAATTCATGTGGCACAGTCACTGCATACACTGTCAAAGCAAGACTGAACAGGAAGTGAATGCTCATTTAGATGGCCCAGCAGCACATCTTTACCTCCGAAAGTCATACTATCAAATTTTCTTCTGTTTATTTGGTTGAATAAAAATCTACAATAATATCCAACAAAAGCCATTACACCCTCAACCTACTGTGATGGTTGGAGAGTGAGCAGGCACAGTAAAACAACCTTCACAGCATCCCTCCTTCTTAAATTCAGTGAAAGGCTCAAGTAGAAGGGCATGTCTTTGGTATCCCATTTGCTGCGCATGTCTTTGATATCCCATTTGCTGTTATTATAGCCTCTGGTTTTCAGTTTTAAACCTTCTAATGGTGTAATAATGAGCTTTCCATTTCTTTGCTGACGTGGTTGATGCCTGCAGGTTATTGAGTTTAAAAGCCAAAACACACATAGAAAATTTGCTTCAGGGTTGAAAAAATACATATCGTATTGGAAGGGTGGGATTTAATTAGCTTTTGTTCTCCCAAATCTCACATAAATAAGCATGCTCATATATCTCCCAGTTCAAGGCAAGCAAAATCAAGAGTGCCTGTTCAAATTGGAATCTTACTAGTCCCTGGTGGGTGGCAGGAACATATGTGCAAGTTACTAGGCTTGAAATTTAGTACTTTGCTTCACAAAATGACCACATGGATCAGATGAGAGATTGCCACTCACTGAAAGAAATGCTGTGTTCTGGGCCAAATCCTGACAGCCTTAATCACGTGGGCTAGTGTTTGCCTGTCCTGGGACTGCAGCTGCGTTCATTGTTGGTACCTGCATCAGGATTTGGTGCAGACCTGTTTTGGTCTTCAGCTGTCATTGAGTTGTTCTCAACAAATACGCAGCAACAATCTGTAGAGATTGATGTAAGATAAGAATAATAATAAAAAACCCCAACCACACAACAAAACAAGTAATTTCCAAATCCTGTCATGGGTAATACTTCATGAGCCATGAAATAGCTGTAACACAAAACACAAAAAAAAAAACAACAACAAAAAAAGAGAGAGAGAATTTAAGGTTTTTAATTATCCCTGTCACTACATTATAACCATATAATTATACAATGAAACACATATTCTGCCTCTGTAAAATTTCCGGTGTCATTTCTCAGCCATTCAAAGCAGCCATTAAATGATGCTAGGAAACAGTCTACATTGTCTGCTGTATTGCCTGTCTCCTTCCCCTCTGCTTTTGTGTTTTCTTCCTCTTTCCTCCTCCTCCTCCCAGTCAATTTCACAACTATAAAATACCACTGCCTACCTCAAACTGTGGAAACTGGGAGCAATTCCACGGAAGTCAAACCTGACAGAGGTGGAATTCTTCAAATGATGAAGGAATCTCATGGTCAGAGAAGGGGTCAAAGCCAGCGTATGGCAAGTGTCTTAGTCACTAAAGCCAGTAATGACAGTGAGCATGAAAAAGAATTGTTAATGGTGCTGATGACATGAGAAGAAAGTGCTGTTAATCTGCAAAGACTGCCTGAATGTCTTTCTGCATGTGTATGTGAGGGGGTGTGCATGTAAATATGTGCCTATTAAAAACCCAGGAATTTTAGAATGCTAATTATTGGTGCAAATGAGTCCCCTACTACTACAGCTTCCACGCCTTCTCGTAAAAGCATGTGCAAATCTTGTTTGTGGAAAACAATTTATATCTAAACATATATGGCCAGATGGGCATGGTAACTCATTATTGCTTCAGACACAGAACCATTGAAAAAAAGTATTATTAAGACAGGCCCTTCCCAAACTATCCAAGGACTAGTGTCTGATTTTGGTAGGTTTTTTAAATGTTATGTTTTGCTTGATATAGAGAATCAAAGGCACAACTGAGGTTTCTTTCAGAGCAGCACTGACCTCTTAGGACAAATCATTAGGACAAAATGATGGAAAATTTTCAAAAAGCACCAGGAGAGCATAGAAAAGCTCATCACAATGCTTTTGCTGTCATTGCTCAATCTGCTTTCCAGGGGACAGCTGATGGACGGCTGTGCCACTGGAGGTGGAATATCAATTAATGACTTAACATTTTAGTAAGTGGGGACTGTAAGGAAAACTTGTGGAAGCAAGACAGGCATATTAGCCATATTTATGAGCTTGCATTCAAGCTGTGCCTGGAAAGGACAATGCAGTCTTTTCTATTAAATATGGAAAGCTGAGTACAACAGAGCCATTTTCCTAAGCGCGTTGTAGACAGTGGAGCCATTGGCTGGTTTTCACGTTGTGCAAAGCTCAGTCTTGCTACTCACAGCAGATGGAGTCCCTGTTATATTCCAGAGGCAGTATGCACACATCTGTGTGTGGCATACAGTCTAAATTCACCTCTTTTCTGAAGTAAAAATGAGTCCAGTTTCTCCAGTACTTAGTACTTCTGAAAGCTTCTTCCTGAAGCATATTTTTTTTCCCTTTCACCTACTTTCTTTGTGCGTATGTATGAGATGAGCAACACTTCTTGTGCCTGGGCTGAAGCCAGGAAAGTATCTCAGCCAGCAAGATTAGATGGAATCATCTTTATTTGTCATTACATGCAGCCCATGAGCTCACCTTCAGAGCAAGGGCAAACTCTGCTCTGGTGATCTGAGGGATCAAAGCAGTGCCCTAAACTTCACCTGTCATTTGGTGTTGGATCACACTAGCCATGTGCTACTTGAGAGGTGATTTCTATATAGCCACAGAAGGGGCATCACCCCATATCAGGCTTGTACTTAATGAGTTTGAAGCTGCTGCAACTTATCAACAGGACTGAACGCCAAATGAGCATTTTCTTCTGCTTTGGCTGACCTTAAACACCAGTTTATACCATCTAACAAGCTTATGATTTTTTTTCTTTTTTTATATTCAAAGTGACAGCTCTTGAGCCTTCTTGGCAAAGTGTCATTACTATCCTAAAGGATCTCTGAAACCAGAATATAATGGAGTACAAGGGGTTGTGCACACATACCTACTTTGCACACTGATTTCACTTTTAAGGGTGACAATTAGCCCTCATTACTGGATTGTTATTACCCTTCTAGTTGCATATGCTGTGAATTATATTCAGCATCTAAGTTCAGATTAGGAAGAGTAGAGTCTTAAAAGCCAGTTTAATACAGTCAACAGGATTTTTCCATTAACTCACTGGGATTCAACCCAAGAGGGACTTCTGAAATGCTGAAAACACCAAAGAACAGTAAATATAACCAGAGTGATAGGCTGAGTGCTCTGGGCATATATGCAAAGGTCACTACAACAGGAGAAGAGCGGGATGGGTTACACTAAATTTGGTAGCAAAGTTGGTGGAATTTCTCTACATTTTTAAGATCACACAGTGATGGAAAAAAAGGCAATTTACTTAAATTCTGAGTGTGCTTAACAGATTGTCCAACTGTTTGCTGACATTTAAGATTTTCAAGTCTCGTGTTGAAGCATGACCTTGGAAAGCCTGGAAGGGAAGAAATCTTTTCAGAACAGACGCCTCTTGAGAGCACAGCTCCTACATGTATCACTGACAGAAGGACAAACAGCCTCTTTGGCAAGACAGACTTCTAGGGCATTTTCTAGCAGCAGCATCTTTAAGAAAGACAGAAGTGCTGTGTTCTCACTTAAAACTCACTGTCATGGACCTTATAGAACCTGTGTTGACTCAGTTCTCATTACTGCCAAGTTAAAACTTGGGTGTACACACACACCACAGGTCCTAATATCTGAAACTAAGTGTTCAAATATTATTTTAATACCTGGTTTGCCATTAAAAAGATTTGAGTGAAAACCAAGATTCTGTTAAACATTATTTTATTTTTAGATCATTTATTCAATTCTGCATCCTCCAAGATTCACTGCATATGCAACACACCTATGCAAACCCTATGGATTTCTACGTATTTTCATGCAAGGCTAATCTTCCTTCTGGTTGGTGTCTAGCTGGTTGAAGATTAGGGGTTTACGTGAATACTTGAGGGTAAAATTTTGGCCCTCATGATTAGTAACAAGGTAGGATTTAGTGCAATGGAAGAGTGTAAATGTTTGAGAGAAAAATGGAAAATTACATTTAGGCAATACTCCTTGAATAATAAAGCAATGTTAGAGCTTCCAAAAAGCCCAAGACACTTACAAAGTACAGTTCCCAGTGAGAATTGGTGGCTTTGTGCTCTTCAGTCATCAGACTGCCTTTCAAAAGCCCTCACTAAGACCCTTACCAGCAAAAAAAATCAAGGCAAATATCTGACTTAAAGCCACATGTGTCCTCTCCTGGCAGTCAGAGAGGTTCTGCAGGAGTGCACGCATCTACCCACACACATCCAACTGCAAAATTAAGGCCGAAGTGTTTATCAGTGGAACCTTCCCAGAATATTTTTTAGATCTGTTTGTATTAATGTCAACACTGGCTTCTAGGTTTTTCTGTGATTTGATGGTAAGTGGCATTTAAAAGGGACAAAAGATCTTTTTACAGATAGCACAACATGGCCAGTCATGCAACTGTAAAGACTGTAGTGTAAACACGTGAATCTAGAGACGAAAGCGCCATATCCGCTTGGATAAACGCTATCATCTCTTCAGTCTTGTGCAAGAAAAGCATGTGCCTGTCAGATATGTTCCCCTGTCTTCTAATTCTCCTGTCAGCACAAGTGTCAGCTCTTTACAAGTCCCTGTGTATTAATAACCTTCCCATGAACAGTTTATGCCCATAGAAGCAGTTTGACAATTAACTGGATTTGGACTGCACCCATAGGCTGCGTCACAGGAGGAGGAAAAAATAGTACATCTTCCACCCAGGACTAAAAGGTGTTCTTCCTTCCTCCTGAGGTGTGGATAAAAGAAACTGCACTACCTGCCACTCTCAACAGAACTGAGAACTGATTTAAAACAGGCTTACTTTCCTCCTCCCTCCCCCAAGGC
>JANHGB010051055.1:2863-16010 GCA_026283785.1 Coracopsis vasa | reverse complement strand
GACTTGTTCCAACAGTTCCATGTCCTTTTTATGTTGAGGACACCAGAACTGCACACAGTGCTCCAAGTGGGGTCTCACGAGAGCAGCGGGGCAGGATCACCTCCTTTGACCTGCTGGTCACGCTCCTTTTGATGCAGCCCAGCACACGGGTGGTTTCTGGGCTGTGTGCGCAGTCTGAAGTTGGTTCATGTTCAGTTTCTCATCGACCAACACCTTAGGTTCCTAAGATGATCTCAGACCTGATCCTCTCCTACAGTGGGCCTAAGGTCTTCATTCTCACAGTCCCTGCATCTGTGCAGGGGATGTGCTAGATGCATCTGCCTTCCAAGACTTCGGCGGTGGGGCTAGAGCACTTGCTGGTGAAGACTGAGGCAAAGAAGTCTTGAGAACTTCAGATTTCTCCAAATCCAAAGTAGCCAGTTCTCCTGTTTTCTTCCAGAGAGGGCCCACACCTATAGAACCCCTTCCTGTTATCTTTGACATCCCTGGCCGGACTCAATTGCATTTTTCCTGACCTGGTCCCTAGCTTCCCGGACAACGTCCATGTATTCTTCCCAGGCTGCCTGCCCTCCCTTCCACCTTCTATAAGCTTCTTTTTTCCTTCTAAGTTTTCTCAGAGGCTCCTTATGCATCTATGGAGGCCCCCTGGCCTTCTTGCCCCATTCCCTTCCTGTCAGGACACAATGTTCCTGAGCCTGTGGCAGGTGATGCTTGAACATGAACCAGCAGTCTTGGGCCCCCCTGCCCTCTAGGGCTATATCCCATGGAACCTTACCAAGCAGGTTCCTGAAGAGGCCAAAGTCTGCTCTCTTGAATCCCAGGGCAGTGAGCTTGCTGCACGTTCTTCTCATTGTCCTGAGGATCTCGAATTCGACCCTCTCAGGATCGCTGCAACCAAGGCTGCCCTGAAGTGTCACATTTCCAACCAGCCCCTCCCTGTTGGTGAGCACGAGCTCAAGCATGGCACCTCTCCTCGTCAGCTCCTCTACCACTTGCAACAGGAAGTTGTCTTCCACACAATCAAGGAACTTCCTGGATTGCTTGTGCTGGGCTGTACCGTCCCTCCAACAGCTATTAGGGTGGTTGAAGTCCCTGAGGACTAGTGCCTTTGAGCGTGAGGCTGCTCCTATCTGTCTATAGAGCGCTTCATCCACAGAGTCCTGATTGGGCAGCCTATAGCAGACCTCCATAGTAATGTCCCCCATCGCAGTTCTCCCTTTGACCCTAACCCACAAACTCTCAGTTGACCCACCACCTGTCCCCAGGCAGAGTTCCATACTCTCCAGCCTATCATTGACATAAATAGCTACACTCCCTTGCTGTCTGCCTGACCTGTCTTTCCTAAAGAGCCTATAACCTTCTACTCCAACACTGCAGTCATAAAAGGTCAGATTTGATTATTCCTTTTTATCAAAACAATAAAAGAGAGCCTAATAGCTCAAACAGCCTAAAAATAGCCTAAAAGCTCAAAACACCGTACCAGCCAACCAAAAACACTTAATACAGGGACATTTGTGGAATTTAGGCTTTTGGAATCTTACATCAACCCCCAGCAACCTGGGTCTCAAAGCAAAAAGTGTTTGTTTCAGAAACTATTCTAGTCATTAAAGATGTTTCTACTCACTTGCTGAACACTCTCCTTTAGACCCAGCTTAGTTCAAAATGCAATGTAATTTGAACCAAGCTAACTGACCTAAGGCTGAGTTGAGTAGGAGCACTTATGCTGTCAGTTGTTAACACTCAGCTAGGGGAATATTCATCCCTTGGTGAAGAACAGCCACCTCTTAAACCACTCCAGCTAGATCTAGAGGAGCTCAGCTGTCTACGGTATGCATTACCCCAAGTCAGCAACAGGGACTAGAACTGAATCCAGGTCTTGTAAGGCACCAGCAAATTAATTTCCCACTGAATCTTTTTTTATAGTAAGGTTCCCCTTTAATGACACAATGTAAATCATCCATTGATAGCATCAGGAGAGAGATCCAATACTTCATTCCACTAATCCTCTTTCTCTCTCTGCTAGGAAAAGCAACAGGCTGCATAGGAACAGGTATTATTAGGGTCTAATAATGATTCAGGTCATTGCTAAATAGCAGTGGATATTTAACTATACTGAGGTTAAAGAGAACCAGCAAAAGAAACAATCCCAAAACAGGGAAATTAGAAATCTCTTTTGTGTTCCTTTTTTTTTTTTTTTTTTTTTCCTGGATACCTGCAGTGCTCAATAAAGTAAATGCAGGGTACAGACGAAAATCATAAACCCAGTTCAATCTAAGTATTATCAGTTATTTTGTTATATGTGTGGCTTCATTTGAGATTCTGCTTTCTTCTTTGTTTGGAGTATGAAGGGGTACATTAGAGTTTAAAACATCTGGCATCATTTAAGAAAGTAAACTTACATCCTAAATTGTCACTGGGAAACATACACTTCCTTTTGCTGTTGTTTTGATTTAGCTGTCAAAAGAACCATGTTTAAACACAGTTTTTTCTGCCTCATGGCCGAGTTTCTTTGTGTGCATTTCCTCAACATTACTTACTTTACTTTGAAGGTGGGCTGAGCATAGAAATCTGACGAAAGAGTGGGTTGTGCCCTTGACTGTAGGAAGCGCTTACATTCTTTTGAATGACTACATTTGCTAGTGCAGTACACAGCAGCAGCAACAGTGTGGTGCTCTGGGGCTCCAGCTCTGCTTGGCAGACAAATCTCCAGCTCATTGAACATCTGCAAGACAAATTTTTCATGTTCTGTAAATGAATGCTGCCTAACTGCATCAGGAAAATGGGCACAGGGGGTTATCTCTGCATTGCTATGACCGGAGGGGCACCTTGGGGCTTTAGATTGCAAGGTGGCAAGGAGCAAAAGCAGCCTTTGCAGATCGCCAAGGTAGGATCATGAGAGAAAGATGTTATCGGTGTTTTGCGAACAGTTTGTTTAAATATATACTGCTTTCAGTGAAATGGTTGGTGTGGGTCTTATTGTGATGCTTGTTTGAATGTGCTAACATGTTTTGCAGAGATTCTACCAATGCTGATTATGTTTGTGTCAATAAAAGATTACTTTTTAGTAGTTTGCTAGCATTGCAAATATCATCTTAAATGTTAAAAGTTTGAAATAGTTAAATGATGTGTACCTTTCAGATTCAGTTTGATTCACTGTATGGTTTTGAACACTCGGCATGCACAAAACTGAATCTCATATTAGGAAATGCTGTTACAGTCATCTATTTGTGATACTTAGGCATAGAATAGATACATAGATACATTCTAGGCATAGAATAAATACAGTTTTATTATGAGAAAATGTTCTTACTATTTTGGGAATCCTGCAAAGCATTACACTGTGTTATCTCTGGTTTTGGAAAGTTATCCAGTCTTGGAAGCAGCTTTTATAGATGCCAAACATTCCCTCTTCTATTTCATGAGCAACACTAATTACTAATTACTGAACACTTCATAATTATTTTCATGTATGAAATGAGAGCAAGACAGACAGTAGAAATTCAGAATAAATAAAAAATAGGAATTGGTAACCCCAAGTTGCAAAAATCATAGTTAAAAAGTAGTTTTGTTAAAAATCAATGCTCACTCCATTGCAACAGCTTCTCCACTGGTGCAACAATGAAGATTTGTCATGGTTATTAAGGCTTATGTAACTGTATGGCGCTGTATTCTGTTCTACTAGACAAGAAAGACAAATTTGTCCAGAGCTCAGAGGTCAGCAAAATACCACTGGATGAAATGATACTGGGACTGATCATCATACAGTGTATTCTGCCTTGTTAAACTGAGCGAGAGAGATTAAAATGTATCTTATCACCTTTTAGTATTTTGGTAGTCCAGCACATTGAGTGTTAAGCTTTTTGTACTTTGATGTAGTATTTTAGAGCAGTAGGTTAGCTATTTAAGCTCCAATTCTCTTAAGCTCTCAACGTATTTATTAATTAGTTAAATTTAATTTATTGGGTCAGTTAACTTTTTCACAAATAGCAGTAAGTTACAGTCAGAAACAGTGAACTACCTTCTTTTATAAAAGAAGATCCTTTTAGTTCCTGTATCAAGACAAGAACATCTTTCATTATTATTTTCGATGATTGCCAGGCCATAATATTCATCATATTCAGTAACAGAGCTATGATTTACTGAGTGTATGCCTCGTTTTTCTCATTACTGTTAGGTTTTTCATTTGTTTTGATACTTTGCAAGACTTGGGACTTATTTTGCTACTATGGGCAACTGTTGCTTTGTAAGTAAAGCCACTAATAACAGATGACAGTGGAATCCTGCCATCTAGTGAAAAATAGTAGCTAGAACTTAAAACATTGTAAGTAACGGTAAAAGGCAAGTGACCCTGATTACATAAAACCAAAAGTAAAAAGAAGGGTAGCTTGAACACAAGATTCTGATTAATCTTTAAAATAGAATACTAACATCCTAGACTGTGGCACTTAAGTCTCGGTTTTGTTTTGCCACTTAAATTTGAGATTTGAGAACTTGATACATGGTAACAGTTGTGCCTTACTTCTAATGGGAAAATCCACCAGTGAAATATATCTAAATGTAGAAAAAGAATAATACATATTTTTAGAAAAAAAATCTCAAAGAAGCATGAGTTCGTTTTCTTGCAAATGATCCCAATCAAAAGGCCATGCAATACAATACTTCAGAACACCCTTTGTAAGAGTACGTGCGTATCAGCATACATAAGTGTTATAAGCATGGTGAATTGGGTGCTTTATGAGATCCAGATCGCTCATTTCTCCATGCTTAAGAGTTGGTCAGAACCAGTAAGATTTGAAAACTGACACCGGTATCTGGCTGAAAACCTGAAACTCAGACTTGACAGGCTACAGCTTTCTCTGGGACTCACCCTGTCAGCAGCCTTTGCCATTCCCCCCAGGGAGCCAGGGCACTCTCAGAGCCACACAGACATGGGTCTCCAGGTCAGGCACCACTGTCAGGTTGAGGCATCACAAGGTGGGGGGTGTGCAGCTTCACTGTGTGTGACCTTTTCTGTGGAGACACAAGGTTTTCAGCTCTTACTCTGTTATCCATAAAACCAGAATCTAGTAACTCACAAAAGAATAAGGAATTGCTCAACTAGTGCGTAACAATTATTCTACTGGGTCAAAAATCCAAAGGTTGTGTCCTAAACACAGCAAAAGATTGGTTTGGTTTTCTGGGCCTTCGGAGGGGGTTTTTGCAGTTCAAGGTTCAGCTTCTCCACTGATGTATACTAATGTAGCTCCATGGATGCAGGGGGTCGTTGCCAATTTATACCAACCAAGATTTTGTCAGAAGGGTGTATTTCTGGTCTTGGTGTCTCAGCTTGCAGGAGCTGTGAAGGCTGCAGAGGCGTTGTTCTTCCTGTTGCTGGCACAGCCTGAGCAGGGTATATCCCTGGACTGCTGCAGAAGGAAGCACAGTCAGGCCCCAGTCACAAGCAGAGCAGTCACAATACAGATCTAAAAGGGAGAGGGATGTGAAACAGGGGGAAATGAGATAATCCATGAAAACATGGCAAGATACAAAAATCCTAAAGTCAGACTTATCTATCCTTTTGTTACTGGATACGTACTGTTTTTAAAGCTAATGAAATAAGTTACTGCAGTTTGGTTTACGCCTTTTAAAATACTGGTTTATTACATTTAGAGAAAAAAAATTGTAAACTCTTTCCCCATTGCTTTTTGCCCAGCTCTTGCAGCATATATGCAAGGAACGTTCCCACTAAAATCAATGAGAGTTTTGCCTGTAGTATGAAGTGTTGTCTTTCATTATCGTGGGAAGTGTTAACAGGGAGATAGAGACAAACCTTTTGCCTCCACAAGAAACATCTTGGTATTTTTTTTCTCAAGAGCACAGAAACCAGGAAATTTTCATCAGCAAATAGTTTTACATTCATTAAATTAGATTCAGGACATTTCAGTAATTCATTAGTAATAATTTAGTAATTCATTCTAATCTCACTAATTAGATGTGAGATTGCAACAAATGTAATTTCTTTAAAGTACTACAAAGAATCCTCCCCCCCCTTTTTTTTTTAATTTTAACTCTTATTCAAAAACATAAATTCTGCAAACATTTGACATATTTTTGATAGAGGCATACAAACTGTTTAACACACCTCCTCCGCCCAACCCTGGCTCTGTACATCAGCTTACTTTGGTATGTCCACTAATGTTTTAAATACTTCATAAAAAATTTATTTTCAGTTAAAAGGATTTTAGATATTCTATATGCTGTCCACATATACCATAAAATCTATTTCAAATGCTGACATATTGTGCTAAGAACAATATCTAATAAATGAATGTTATTAAAAAAAAAAAAAAAAAGATAATCAGAAGTGTAAAGCTGAGGAAACTGGTTGTATCAGTTGTGCTGTGTATGCACCAGGACACTAAACCATGTCAGTATTGCACTGTAGGACAACTTCCTTGAAGCAGGAAACAGCTGGGAAATCTCAGTACAACACTGACCCTAGATGACTAAGAATTCAAGGTATATAACAGCCAAGTGACATGCTCTCCTTTCTGTTTCCACTGTGAGATATATGAAAGAAAGCTTTTTCATGAATATCATAGTTTTTCTTGCAAATTTATTTGCAGTTTTCAATTAAAAAAGATATAAAAACTATATGCACAAAATGTAGGTGATTTTCTGGACTAGCATTTGGAAGAAAGTCCTGTGAGGTTTTCTACTAATACTTAACAATACCAGCTATTTTATATATAATGAAGCTATATTCTTTTAGAAGCACCTCTTTTGCAACAGGCAATTTAATGGAGTTGTCCTATAGATGATTTAGATTTACAATTCAGCCATGATGTAACTCTATTAAATTATCTGGTTGCATTATTCTCATTTTGGTGTAAGGTTACTTACACCAAACAGCAATTTGATGAACTCATTGTAAAGCCAAAGTCTTGCTAATTTAAGTTCCCAAACTTACCCGAATAGTTCTAGTATTCAAGGGCTCTAAGTCCCATGACTCAGACCTCCAAACACTTCAAGGGAAGTTCAGTCCTCTTCCCCAATCAGTAGCCTAAAAGTGAAAATCAACAGATGTTTAAAAATCCATATGATCAATTTTAAGAAAAATAAAATAGCAACATTTCCTTTCCTTTAATTTCTGCCATGTCAGTTTGCCAGTGTAGAATTACAATTATAATGCCTATCCTCTAAAATATCAAGTTATTTGAAAGAACTTCATGGATGTTTTGAAACTGTTACCTATGTGATCTTGGCCATTGAAAATTTTAGCTCGACTATGGGCATTTTCTCACGACCAGTCGTGCCAAATAATCATGCAATTTTCAATTTTCTCCTAAATGTTAATGGTAGTACTAATTAATCCTGTGAAATACTTTGGTAACTGAGAGTTAAGATCCAATGGCCTTAACTAGGCTGCATGCAAAATTTACAGAGTTTGTGACTCTTCTGCCAATTAATGAAATAGACTTCTACTGCTGCTGTAGTAGTAGTAGTAGTTTTAGCTTTGATTCAGTAATTACTCAGATGTGAGAACTGGCTGCCTGCTCATTTTAGACTTGTGCACTTGTCCATCAAAATACTCAGATTTCAATTCAAGTCTCAGTTTCATCATTTCGGATTCATTGGAACCTGAAACTGAAAGACCTGGGAACAACCCAGACCAATGGTGTAAAAAGTTGATGTCTGAATACGATTACTTAATGCTGGATGTATACAGAGGTGGGCTTTGTTGTGATAGTTTGACTTCCTCCCTGTATCTACCCAGAATAGTTGACACATGCAGAAAAACATCAAGCGGCTTTCATCAAATTGACCTTTACATTTAGTCTAGTAGAAAAGAAAGGAAGAATAAGACATGGTAGTGCAGTTATGCTTTTGATCCTGAAGTAAGGCAAAGCCTGACACTGTCGTATATTTGAGAGGTATGTTAGCACACGGTTGGTCCATTCACAAAGTACATCAAAGCTGCTGGGTTTTAGGAAACTTTTTCAAGCTCCTATCATTCTCATACATTGTCACCATTGGCAAATGCTTACACTTCCAGGCAGAAAAAGTAGGTTAACAAAAGCTGAGATTCTGATCGCTACATTGTAGTTGAGACGTGATAAACATAGTTGTGTTATTCCTGTGCTCCTACTTAATTTCAGTGCTAAGTCACACAGATGAGTATAAACCATCAGTTGCTGAAGCGGGAGTTTTTAGCTCCCCTGCTTGCATCTGCACTGATAGCCTAGGAGCACCATGCTCCTTGTAAGATGAAGGTAACAGACTGTTCTGTGTTTCAGATCACATCTATCTTGGACTTGAAGCTTTGGTGCCATCTGCTTCTGAAAATACACTCATTAATACATAGTCAAGTAGGATCTTACTATATGCTATTGTGTTTAAAATGAAGATGCTCAGCATGCTGTGTAAAGCACTGAGCTAAGATGACCCTGCTGATATTTCCTTATTTGTATCAATCGACATGTTCAACAGAATTTGAATCCAACTTCATGCATTAGCAGTAGACAGAACAAGCCATGTTTAAAATATGCTACTTGAACTCTTGCAGAAAAGGGGGGGAGTTTTGAGTTAACCTACATGATTTTAAGTACAACTTGCCTTACTTGGACTGTATTTAAAACTGGTTGTTTAAATATGCTAGCTAATACATTTCCAAACATAGTTTGTTTTTGCAGCCTGGACAAACTCTTATTCTCAAATTCACTCTTCAGATGGTCTGACACAGCTGGTATTTGCTGATACTCAGAAAATCCTGTACGGCATATTTACATATTTTTTTACATTAAGAGTTAGTTAGGTGGAAAACTGTGTTTCCATCTGTCTTTTCTGGAGAGGATTTTGACTCCACTTTGACAAGCCTTGACCCAATTTAATAGCCATTTTGCACATGTTTAGATAACATATTTCAACTTCTACTTAAGCAAATGACAAAATTTTCATTGACAAACTGAGAAGAGGGTATATGCATTTATTCTGCAAAACAAAAGAACAAATTAAAGTTCCCAAAATCTAACTAAAATAGACCACTGCTAAATAACTGTTCCTGGAAATCTGCCATTGCTAGTTATAAAAATAATGAGCAAAAAAAGATCATACAGCTTTACCAGCAAAGGTTTATATGTACTTCCAAAGCTTAAGGGTCTGTGTTTCAAACTCTTGTGCTCCAGCTACTGTGCCAGTGGAAATGTTTGGTACTAAAGTCCCATCTAGTTGTTTAAAAACTGCACGCTGAACTAGCACATGATTGTATATCCTGTTTTGGATATACAGAATTACATACCAAGCTGGTTTTGGCATGCTTTCCACAGTATTTAGGAAATACAAACATGCTTTGGATACATGGTAGTATTAATTCCTGCTCATATCCAATAGATACTTTTCCAACTCTCATGCTAAGAGAGATTTCAATGGAATAGAATTAACAACATAATTCACACTGATTTACACTAAACAAGTTAAGAAACCCCGAACCAACAGTGTATTCCTATTAAATTAGATTATCTGCATTGTATAGAGCTTTGCTTCATTTTTTAGTTTCTTTGTTGGAAACATTTAATGTCACTGCATGACATTATTATATTTCATTGTTCTGTATTTTCTGCTATTGAATTTTTATTGTGAATGTCAATGTAATAGCAAGACTTTTGACCAAGCTCATATTAAAATAGCACAACAGAAAATGTTGTTGACTAGGTCCTTTAGAATTGTGTCAGATTGAGAGGATACAGCCAGCAATTTATGCATATCATGGAAGGGCTTTCTCCCAAATACAGACCTTGCTGTTCTTTATATTTACAGCAGAAATATTTAGAGCAGAAATACTTCAAGGGAACATATTTCACGAGATAAATGCTTAGCACTCTATAAAAAGAGACTGATTTGCAGAGATAGCTTCAGCTTCAAGAGGAACAATTTTGTGCATGGAATTAACTATGGACAAAAATGGTAACATTTAGATTGCAACTAGTACTTACAAGCACTGTTCATTGGCTGGAGCAAAACTGGAAGTTAAGAACAAAACCCTGGATATCAGCTTGAAGGTTTTAAATTTCAGATCTAATGTACACAAGTTACACAGCAGATTTCTTTTTCCTTTTCTCTAATTTTTCCCATCTGTTCCATTTCATTAGAATCTGCAGTCCACAGTCAGTGTGGATGTTACGATGAGACTAATGCATATTTAGCCTGAAATACTTCAGCATGCATCAAAACCTAAGTGCTCTTTTTTTGGTTACCTGCCAATACAACATGCTGTTAAACATGAAAGCCAAAAATCTTCAAAACACCTCAGCACCTTGCTCTCAGTGGGGTGCTAAGAACAGTGAAGAAGTGGCTGCTTTATTTGTTGCTTAAGTAGAAGGTAAACTATAACAAAAACCTAGCTCTAAGCTCGCCAGAGCTTACACCTTGAGCTCTGTATCGTGTGCTACAGACATGGGCACAGCACAGAAACTTCTTTTCTTGCTTAGCAGAGAAACACTGTCTTCTTTCTAATTCCCCATAAATATAAGGTGGACTTGATGATCTTAAAGGTCTTTTCCAACCTAGTAGATTCTATGATTCTGTATTTTGAATCCTTCTTTGTTTGGTATCTGTTCCCTACCTCTGGGGTAAGGCATCAAATGTACAGGTAACTTTTTGCTTCAAAAGAGTTATGTCATCCTAGACTGTATAGCTGTAGAATCATTGTTTTATAAACTTGCATTTTGTAAGTGTATTTTAGAAATATGGTCTCATTTAGGAAGCTGGATGCTTTGGCTTTTGTAAGCTTGTTTTATATTACAATTCATTAGCAGATGAACTGGCGATGGGTCAAAACTACGAAGGAAGTAGATAAGCTATGGTTTTCCGTGGTGCTGGTTTCATTTGACATGTTCTCTAAAGCATAAACATGCCACATATGGCATAAATTGCTACAATATTAAATTTCAAGAAAGTTTCTTAAATAAAGATAATTCTGGCACTTTACAGTAACAGAAAGAAAAACAAATGGAATCAAAGTGGAACATAATTTATAAGACCAAATTTTCCCTTCCTAGTACTCTCTGCCTAATAGAAGGAGTATCAGGATCTCCTTGTCTGCAGGGAAAGGTGGCAAAGCTTAATCTTTGTTTTAAAAACCTAACAGTTGAAATTGCTATAGTGGAAGCCTTAACAAAGGAAGCCTTACATTTTTTCTCATGAACTCAATGGAAGCTTTGTCATTGACTTCAAAGAACAAAGGATTGGGCCTTAGTATGTACAATATAGTGAAGTTATTTAATTAGAAGCAGATATCATGAATAAAAATCCTCATTGGGAAGGGTGTAGCAGTTTTTGTTAGGGATCTACTTACTACTATTTTCTGTGCCTATCAGAAGTCATTCCCTCCAAAGGAACAAAAAAACCTTAGACTTCAGGGTATTCCAATCACACTGTTACATATTTAAAGTGTTTTCAGGTTATTTGGTAATTGTATATTTCATTTCCAAGCTGTCTTGGGGGTCTTTGTAAGGACAAAGATACTCATTTGAGATGAAGACATTTCAGTTTGCATATTTGTAAAAGTGTGAAATAACTGCTAATAATAGGTACTAGACTTGTCTTAGTAGGAACTAGAGGCCATTTATTGAAGGACTGTTAACATATCAGTGTAAGCTAAGGAGAAAATTTAGACCATGGACATACCTCTCAGTTGCAAATGTTTATTGTTTGAAGGGGCTACCTGTAACAGCGCTCTTGCTTTTTTTAACTCTGCAAGCAGACACACTTGTGTTGTCTGAAATAAGCAGGTATTTCTTAAATAATTTAGGTAACAGGGCTTTGCTAGCTCACCTTATTTTGCCTGAAAGCTCAGGGAACAACCATACAAGCAGCTCATCTGTAAGATTTGAAGGTTAGTACAGGAAGGAGGAAAGAGAGGAGTGCCAGGCAGCTGTGGGTAGCAACCTCTTCAGCTGTGCCTGGACAAGTCAGACAGTAACTCCTTGTGTTGGCACACCCATCCTGTAGATACATCACTTTGGCATGGTTATAAGGGTCTTGCAAAAAATTCTGCTTTTCTTCCAGAAGAAAAGCATCTATGTGGAGAATTATGCAATGCTAGTCATAATGTTTGTCCATACCTGTATAATATTAAGTGTTTCCAAGATGTACTGCAATCAACAGGAATCATACCATGAGTCTTATTAGCTTTACTGGTGCCCCACTGGTGCTCCTGAAGATATCATCTTTCTTTATCTCTCTAAATCCTTGTCTTTGCCAGACGTTCTTGCTCTGCTTGCTTTCATTATTCTCCTGGTCATACTTTTATTTAAATAAACAAGTACCACTACTTACTTAAGCATCGCTTTTAGTGAATTCACTGAAAATCGTGGCCAAACAATGCCTCAGACTTCAAACTCTGTTACTTGGTTAGGATAGTGCCCATCACTTCCAGTGAACTTTCTTCAGATTCATAGAAATACAGGAAAATTTCTGCTCTGCATGAACTCTCTCATCACAGAAATCTGAACTACTACAGCTTAACAGATGTGGCTGGAATAGACCGACCAGCACTTTGTTCCACAAATCACTTTTTCCTATTTTGCAGAGATCACTTCAAAGGCTAGCTTTCATAAGTCACTGATTTAATTACAGAGGATGCATACGCAAATCATCTGAAAGGGATAAATAGCTTTGTATATTATCATATATGCATAATGATCTTACTGTACACTGAAATAATACTTGCAGAATGGATAGATTGGCTAATAAGATTCTTCAAATTCAGAAAAAGCTATCATTACGCATGGCAATTTTAAGCTATTTCTAATTTAGTGCCTAAGATACTTAAAGAGGAGCAGCTGTTTGACATCTGTCACTGAAAAAAGCCTGAAGTTTCAGAATTGTTTGCATTCCAAAACATGTGATACCTAGGAAATTAGAATGGCTTCACCCAAATTCTCAGCCAGTGGAATAAGTATGTTATGCTGATGAACAGAAAATGAGCCATTCTCAAACTTGGAAGGTTTATGCAATTTATGCAATTGATTGATGGCTTGACTTTGCAAACGAAGATTTGGGAAGGGCTTTATCCATGCTTACTACAAGCACGCTGATGACTGAAAAGGCCAATGTGGGATAGGCAAATCCGGTTGCAAAAAGCACAGTGAAAGGTCTCCTTGGGTGG
>JANHGB010051053.1:1985-12427 GCA_026283785.1 Coracopsis vasa | reverse complement strand
AAATCATAGAATCCCAGACTGGTTTGGGTTGGAAGGGACCTTAAAGCTCATCCATTTCCAAACCCCTGCCATGGGCAGGGACACCTTGCACTAGACCAGGTTGCTCCGAGCCCTGTCCAGCCTGGCCTTGAACACTGCCAGGGATGGGGCAGTCACAGCTTCTCTGGGCACCCTGTGCCAGGGCCTCACCAGGAAAGTGGGATTATGTTATGCTTCTGTTCCACCTCTTAATGTCTTGGAGTTTGAAACCTGTTTCAGTCCACCATTAAGAAGCCCACCATGTTCTTGTGGCTGAGGAAAGTGAGAAAGCAAGATAGAGACTGAAGAGAAGGGAATGTTTGAGGAGATGTTTTGGCTAAAGAAGCCAATACACTGATTCACTAATCTGGGATTAGATTGTTTTCTCTGTAAGCATGACTTAAATGTGGTTAATCCAATTTGAGAAAGGTGAATATGGCCTCAGCGTATGCAACTGGTGGTCTTGGATTCAGAGAACATGCACTCTGCTGAAGGTACATGAGTGTTTCCAAGACTTGTGAAGCTTTTTTTATAGGGAAATACGAGAGATTTACTACCAGGACCCATCAAAGTAATTTCTCATTCATCCACAGCTGGTATGCACACTACCTATTATTTCTGCTAATATGTTCTTTCATTTCATGGACAATGTGGATATTTAGTAACAATGAAAGCTTTCAGGATTTCAAGGCACTTCATTAACAGCAGTGAAGGTAGAATCCAGTAAAGAAATCACCCATTTGTTGCTTTTTATTTGGTTGGCACAAGCACAAACAAACCACTATTCCTGCTTAGAATGACAATGAGCTTTCCTTAGTCTCTGAATTGTTGATAATTAAGAAAATAAATGTTCTGAGGTTGACCATGATTTTCTGTGTGTTGCTGTGATTGGGGTTTTAAAATATTTTACCTTGTAAAGAGGTTTTCAAATAGTGTTGTGTTTGGGTTTTTTGATGGCTTTTGTTTCTTGTTTTCTCCAGATGGGAAGAAGTCTCACATCTCACTTTGTGTGGGAGCTGCCTGCTCAGAATTGCAGTGTGTGCTGGGGTTGGTTTGTTTGTTTGTTCTTTATTTTGTAAGCAAGAAGCATGGTGAAATCTGAATGTAAAGATGACACCTCACACCAGCACATCATCAGTCTCCAAGTATTCACCTGGAAAATGGGAGCCCTTTGCCACATAAAGGCTGTTCCCTGTTTTGATAGAAAGATCACTTTCTATGCATGCATTAAAACAAAAAACTTGCCGGGGAATGCTTTGTCTGATCCACAGAGGTCATCTCTTTTACTATGAGACAGAAAATCTGGTTGAGCTGAAGAACCAGTGCTTTTAACACCTCTCTCATGTTAGCTAGACAGTACTCTAAAATTGCTTCTGCTTTTCTTGAAAATATCACTTATTCTGTATGAGCTGGTGACTCTCAGTCAGGGAAGTGCTTATGCCCTGAATACTATAAGCATTTCTAATTAGTTCATGCCCATCATAGATTTCATTTTTATTTCCCTCTCCCTTCTTATTTCTTCCTTCCCTTTTTGTTTGTATTACTACCACAGGTCTTCTTAGAGGGCATGGCCTTCATCAGGCAAAAGAGGTGCTTTCCCCCATTTCTCAGATCTACCTTGCAGTCTGATCCATACCATTCATTCTTTCTCACGTAGCTTTTCTGAGTGTGTTCGTAGAATCCCAAACTGGTTTGGGTTAGAAGGGACCTTAAAGCTCATCCAGTTCAAACCCTGCCATGGACAGGGACAACTTCCATTAGACCAGGTTGCTCCAAGCCCCATCCAACCTGGCCTTGAACACTGCCAGGGATGGGGCAGCAACAGCTTCTCTGGGCAACCTGTGCCAGGGCCTCAGCACCCTCACAGGGAAGAGTTTCTTCCTAATGTCTCATCTCAATCTCCCCTCTGTCAATTTAAAGCGATCCCCCCTTGTTCTGTCCCTACAGGCCCTTGTCAAAAGCTCCTCTCCACATTTCTTGTTGGCCCCCTTTAGCTGTCCCTCAGTTTTATTTTCGGCTTCCTGTTTGCTGTGGCCTGAAGAGTGTAAGCAGGTAAATATTTCCCAACTTCATAAAATGATATCTTAATCAGTATTTTATCTCTGTTAAACAGTTCACTTTATTTCTGATGCTAGGAAAGCTGTCCTGACGTGTACAGCAGTTACTTGGTTTGTGCAAGGTTTCATATATACCATTAAGAATTTATCTCAAGGTTTTCACAGGTATTGCAAGTAACACCAATCCAGATGACTTTGAGATGTGTTTTATGGAAATACATTCAAAAAAAAAGAAGCAATCTTCTTCAGCAGGCTGCAGCCAATATGCTGGGATTAATAAGCAAAGTTATGTTTGTCTGGGGGACTTTTTCACAAAACATAATTGAGGATGACAGCTTGGTTATGAGAAGCTTGATGTATACATCAGTTTAAAAGCTTGTCACCTACTTGATGCATTAATTCAAGTCCTTTATGCAAGTTCCTATTCTAGGCAAAGCATATGGTCTGTCACTTAGCACATGACATGTTTTTAGATCACTGTGTCTGCAAGCAGACCGTCCCTGCATGTCAATGTAGAGGCTTGCCCTGTAAAGGCTGGCACCAATTTATTACCCCTTCAAATAGCTCTACTCTATTGTTGAGACTATTTATAGTTTAAATACGAGGAGAGATGTTCAGGGTTTAGCCCACAGCTCTCCTTTACTATCCTTTGAATTTTCCCTGTGAGAAATGACTCCTATTCATCCAGCAGCTGAAATAATATTCATAGGAGCATAAATGTATACACTCGTATTTCTCTGTAATAGTCATGTTGACAGGTCTCATAACTTCATAGACAATTCCCTTCACTTACTGGGTATTGAACTTGATTTTATAAAGATTGTTTAATTCATCAAGGTTAAGTAGACTTTAGCCAGATAAAGATGAATTGAAATAATAGAAACCCGGAAATCAAGCTTTAGGGAAAGAGTTTTTAATTTACACTTTTGATAGGCAACTGTGAGTAACAGCAGAGAAGTAGGGTTTGTGGTCAGGATCATACCCGTAGGAACGATTTACTCTTCAGTGCATCAGAATAAGGCCCGAAGTCCACTCTTAAATTATGCAAAAAATTAGTAATTGCTGGATACTTGTACTCTGAAATTTCATGCAGGTGCACGTTAGACTGGGTGCCTTTGTATGGGACTAGGGAAACTGCAAACTAATGGACAATATTTAAATCTCCACTCCAAACTCAACATCAGATAGCATCCACCTCCATGAACGAACCAGACTTTTTACCAATGTACTGAACTTACTACCAAGATTCCCCTCCCTATAGAAAGGTGTAGCCTTTGGAAAAAGGACGTATCTACAATACTGAGAGTGCAAAATACCATGTCTTTGAACATTCATTTGCATTCTGGATTGTTGCTCAGTGCCATTAACCTCATTCCATTTCCTTTCTGGCTGCAGCTATTGATATGAATGTGCTTGCTTTGTTTTCATACACTGATTAGCAAATGTCAGCAACAGAATATGAATATTTGCATTCATACACATCCTGGAGCATTTGCTATTCATGTTTTGCTATTAGTTATTCACTTAATTATTTATTTCCTTTTTTTTCTTTTCTCAGTGGTTGTCAACCATTCAGTTGGGAAGCAGAAAAGGGACTTTATGACTTGGGTAAAAAACTGCCCATCGGCCTGCTGAATGCTAAATCTTGGGATAAGAAGTTGTGCAAAGCACATAGGGTGTGTTTTATTCAGCCCTGGGAACAAGTGTGTTCCCAGACTGCTTGAAGGGGCAGCATTGATGGAGCTTTCCCACAGAAATGTGCCTCATTTCTGGTTTTTTGGATACTTTTGTGCCTCAGTCAAGAGTGGGATAAAAGAGGGTTCAGTGTGATGAGTGGTATTCATTTAAAGGGCTGATAAAACTATCCTACTGGCAGCTGAGTTTAGGGATCAGTACTGTTAACATGCTCTTCACCTCTGCTTTTGTTTGAGAAACAAAAGTGGAGGAAGCATCCTTCCAAATCTGTGCAGGCACAAAAACTCTTGTGAACATAGAACATGTGACAGTGGACAAGTACAAGACCTTACCAACAAGATAAGTAGTGAGTGTGTGTGTGCTTTGGTGTATCTGAAAGAAGCCTTAGAAAGGTTGTGTAGTGCTGTGGCAGCAGTATTTAAAATGGACTTGTAGGAAAGGATAGAATCATCCTTGAAATGGTGTGCCAAGGCCTGGATTGGGGCACTAAATGACAGTATTAATTGCGTGTGTGTTTACAGAGGGAAGGTTTGTGAGTGGCTTTCTGGAGTCTTGGAGCACAGGAGTTGCATGCTGAGGGAGGTGAGCCAGGCCAGGTAGCTGGCTGTGATGTGGATGGCTCCAGTTTTGGGAGGAATGCATCTGATGTCTTCTGTTTCCTGGTAACAGAATTAGCAGCCTCACTAGCTATGTTATTTACAATACGCAGCTCAACATATGTTCTGATTAACATTCATTTTGCTCAAGGGTTTCTCTTGTCCCTATTTTAAGCACTGTGCCAAATAAACCCCAGGTTAGTAGGTGTTAGTTCTGCAGGCTGTTGCACTGGGGAGAAGTCGTCTTGAAAGCTGGGGGAGATGAACACGTTTCTGACTTAAGAAGAAGAGGTAGCAAGTGCAGAATTGAGGTAGTGGACTCGGTAATCAAAGGAAAACTAGACATTCCTCCAGTAGCTCTTACAATCAAAAGCACTCTGCCTGGTTAGGACTCTAGCTGCATTTTTAAGTCACTGAGGTTATTTTTGATGTTAGTAGGGGTAGACTTAGCATGGCACAATCATAGAATCATAGAACAGTTTGGGTTGGAAGGGACCTTCAAAGCTCATCTAGCTCAGCCCCTCCTGCCATGAGCAGGGACATCTTCAACTAGATCAGGTTGCTCAGAACCACAACCAGCCTGGCCTTGGATGTCACTAGGGATGGCGCATCCACCACCTTTCTTGGGCAGCTGTGCCAGTATGCACTGCAGGCGCTAATTTTCCTGTCTTGCTGTCTCTGCACTGGCATGGGACAGCTCGAAGGTGATCTGTGCAGTCAACAACTCTGCTAAGCTACAGTTTAAATTTTCTGGTATTTACAGTTACATTTTAATAATTGATTCCTCTTCATTTTTGTTATCATACTTAGGAAGGTTATGCTTACAAATTTATCTCAGGAAATAAATTTGTCATAGAATCAGTGAAGTTGGAAAATGTTTGCTGGAGCTACTCATGCTGATTCATAGGATCATAGAATCAACTGAGTTGGAAAAGACCTTCAAGATCATCCCATCCAACTGTTCCCCAGCACTGCCACGGTCACCACTAACCCATGTCACTGAGGGCCTCATCTACACGGTTTGTGAACGCTTCCAGGGGCGGTGACTCCACCACTGCCCTGGGCAGCCTGTTCCAATGCCTGACTGCCCTTTGGGGAAGAAATTGTTCCTAGTATCCAGTTTAAACCTCCCGTGGCACAGCTTGAGGCTGTTTCCTGTTGTCCCATCCCTTGTTCCTTGAGAGCAGAGACCAGCTACCTCCTGGCTCCATCCTCCTTTCAGGCAGTTGTAGAGAGAGATAAGGTCCCCCCTGAGCCTTCTATTCTCCAGATTAAACACCCCCAGTTCCCTCAGCCATTCCTCATCACACTTGTGCTCCAGGCCTTCCACCAGCTCCGTTGCCCTTCTCTGGACCTGCTCCAGCGCCTCAATGTCTCTCTGGTCATGAGAGGCCCAGAACTGAACACAGGATTCGAGGTACGGCCTCACCAGTGGCAGTTCAGGGGGAGTAACTAATTGTAGGAGATGGTCATTGTGTCCTAATTTATGGTGACTGTTAAAAGATTTGAGGTTGCGTTGCATACGCACTGAAGATGGGATTTGATGATCTGAAGCAGTTTCTCAGGTTATGTATCTTTGGTTTAGAGGGTTTATGCATATGAATTTCATTCTGTAGTAGTTGGTGACAGTTCTTCTCAAAGAAGGTTTTCCATGGGAGTGTCTGTGTGCTAGAATAAGATAAATGTAATTAGGAATTACTTGTTCACTGAATAAAAGGAGTGAGAGTTTTAGGACAGAAACTTGAAAGAGGCATCCTCATAGAAATAGACCCCAAGCATTAGCTTTGTTGTCCCCTCAGTTCATTATATCCATAGTAAATGCTATCTCATATTGTTCATGGATGTGTTGTTTTGGAGCACGGAGAGGGGGAGGCTTTGAAAATCTTTGGTGACTAATATATCTTGACTTAATATTATCAGCTTAGAATAAATCATGAAAAATACTCTAGGAGAAACTGATGTGTCTTCACAGTGGTGCAGTTCCACCGATTACAGTAGGGTTTTGTGAGAGAGAAATCAATGTAAAATTAAAGCCCTTATATTTATAAAGCTCTCTTTGATAAAGGGCCTCTGCTTTGAATGAGTCTTACAATATCTAAACCATAATAAAATTTCCTATTGAAAGCATTATACAGGGCTGTTACAGTAATTTGCTCAAGGCTGCAGATCAGAGGAATCGAGAAACAATATTCAGCTCACTTTTTTGAAGTGTTCTCACTGCAGTTGTCTCTAACGTGCTTGACCAATACTACTACAGTAGGGTAAAAGTGAGAAGAAAATAGGTGAGCTGCTGTCATTATTGTATCTCAATACAATAGTGCTAATATAAAGTAACCATTACTTTCAGGATACTATATTGGATTTTAGCAGTGGACTTGGCAGTGGCAGGTTAACGGTTGGACTCAATGATCTTAAAGGTCTTTTCCAACCTAAATGATTCAATGATTCACATTGGAGTAGAGAAACACAGAAGTTCAACACTGTTGGTGACAACTGAGAGAACAGTGAACTGCTGTTCCTCACAGCTTTTAAAAGCAAGAAAACAAATCAGAAAATCCCAGCCACCCCCCAGTTGTGGCAGTTGCACCTTTGTTCATATGGATATGCATAGGTACTATTGACTGCAATCAGCACAGCTGCTGAAGAGCTACAGTTTGCATCCTGCAGAATGGATTTGACAGTATTTCAAGACTTGCTTTTAGCCTAGGTAGGATAAAAATCTTTCCATAGAATAGAAAACATGTTGCTTTAAGCTACCTTGATATAATTCCCTATCACCCTCAGCTTTTGTAGTAGGACCATTTGATAGTTTTAATGCATTAGATGCTGCGTTGCTGTTCACCTTTATGGACTAAGATCTTCAGGCTAGCATTATCTCCTATGGTTTGCTGTCATCCCCATGATGTGACTTGGTGGTTCAGTCGGGGAGATAAGTTTCGTGCCAGGCAGGGAATATATCCTTGCCAGTGGGGACAGGCTGTGAAGCAGAAGGAGATAAGGGTTACTTCAGCATTTTCTAACAGAGGTAGATTGATCTTGAGGAACTGGGAGATGAAATTCAATCTAGATGATGCTCCCTGGGGGCAAAAATATCTTAAATAAAATGATGCGTTTTGAACAGACTGTTACTGCTCAAGAACAAGATACCGGTGTCATCCTGAACAACACCATTGACTTTACTATCTTGTTTCAAGTAAAGTGAATTAAGGTTTGGAGTTACTAAAAAAGGAGTAGAAGGCAAACCAGAGGTCATTACCAGGCTACTGTATAAATCCATGGGTAAGCTGCATCTTGAGTACTGTCTGGAGTTCTGACTCTTCCGTCTCAAATTGGACATCACAGAATCAGAAAAGGGTCAAAAGAGAGTGTCAAAAAATGATTGGAAGGATGAATAAAGGCTGCTATCGGAAGAAAAATAAGGGGGAGGGGAGCGTGGAGACAAATGGGATGCAATGAAAGCTTCAAGGAGTTTGGGGATCAGAGGGAGTGAATACCAAATAATTGTTTGGTTGTCCCCATGCAAGAAACAGTGAGCATCATTTAATGGATGACTGGTGCTTTGCGCAATGTGTGGTTGGATTGCATAACTCACAGGATTTTCAGGTGTTAAAAAAACTAAATAGAGAACAAAACCTCAAAACCAAACAATAATCCTACTGGACATGTCAAGGGGGGGGAAAAAAACCCATCCTCTGAGGGTTATTAAATAAGCCACCACTGGTGGACCCAGAAGGCTATTTTGGGGTAAGTCGCTACATGTTTGCTCCATCCTCATGCAGTTTGCTTTGTGCTCACTGTTGGAGCTGCTGAGCCAAGTGCGTGTTTGCTCTTGTTGAGTATATAACATGGTTATTGCTATATAATATAGCATGAGTGTTTAGCATGGTTATTGCTGACATCCAAAACAAGAGAGTTGTGTGTTTGGACAATTAAAATATTTCAGTAGTGCACTGTTATGAAAAAACCCACATATTTTTAAATGGATAAATAAACTCAGCTGCTTTGTGTGCAGCTTCACTTATGCTTTGATTTCAGGCATATTAACATCTGTGCTCTGTAATCCTGGGATATATTGATCGTAAGAGCAGGAGTGGAGGTGACTGATACTCCTCTGACCTACTGTCTCACTGAGGAGTTAAAGCAGTTGCCATAAAAATGCAGGGGTGCGAAGGTGAGCTGCAGCATTTTCTCACTCTTTATGCTTTGTTTTGTTCTGAACACAATGCTTATGGGGGCTTGTAGGATTTTGTCAGCAAAGCCAATCTCTGGTCCTCATTGCAGAGAGAGACAGTGATTTCTGTCAGTTACTAGACCTCTGGCTGCAGAGTAGATGCACTATGCTCTTGCTGGGATCCTCTTTACTGCAGAGGACCCAGTTGCAGAATTGCTGTCAAATCATACTTATCCCAACCTGGTCTGGGGGGAGAAGAGTTGGATAGGAGTGCTGCTGCTGTGGGGCACAGAAGTCAAAGAGGAATATCTTTGAAGTTATTCTTTAATGAAAATTACAAAATGGATTTCTCTTGCGCTTAGGACTGGTTTATTTTATTCAGAAAGCATAAATACGTGGATGTGTATCTGAATAAACATCTAGACTATATTTCCTTTGTGTTCCCAGAGTGTCTATACTCTCTAGAATTTGTCTGATAATAAATTCAGCAGCAGCAGCAATGTTCATAGTGGAAAAGGTGAAATTGGGCTATTGAACTTTTGCCACAGAAAGGAAATTATTTCTCCATAAACTAAACAATGTTTTTAAACAGAGCTGCAGAGAAGGAAAGGGTTCTTTTGTTTCTGTTTCTCAAAAAAATCCTTTCCTTTGACATTATACTGTTCCCATTCTTATTTTTGGGGTAAGTCAGCTATGATTGCAAATGGGTTGCCACCAAGTGATGTGGACACATTTTTTTCTGAGCAGCAACTTGACTGAAAATGAGTTTCCACAATAACTGCAATGAATTTCAAAATCACTTTGGGTCAATTTGGTAACTAAATTCTTTTTAAATTATATTGATAATGAATAAAAAAATAATACAAAAAAACCCCAAACACAAAATGTATTGGTTTGGCATTCAAAGCTTCCTTACTTGTAGGTTTGAAGCAGGGCTTGGAATAAAAAAATCACATTACAGAGTCTCCAATTTTAATTTTATCTTTGAAATGAAGTTTAGTTCAGGAGCAAAGATATCTGCTGAGCCAAAGTGAATGTATGTGTGTGTATTTAGAGCTACATTGCAGAAGACCAAACTGTATTTGTTGATTCTGTTGCTAAAGAGGAAAAAAAATTCCTTTTTCCTACTTCTAATGTTGCTGTTGTCACAAAATATTTGTCTTGTTGTATTAGAACCACCAAATCAGCATAAACATTGCATATTTTAGCAGATATTTTATTAACCAAGAATTGTATCCTAAAAAATTGTGCATAGTTTCCAGTATTGTTTATGTCTTGGAACATCCCAAGACTGCACAGAGCATTTGAGATGAGGATAGTGTTAAATCAACACAGTCATTACACACTGGGCTTGGTTCAGCAGCATTAAAGTGATCTGGCACCTACTTCAGCTGAAGGCAGTAGTGTCAAGAAACTGGGCAAATGAAGGGAAGGAATTAATTGCAGGAAAATAGATGTATCTTAAATTGGGGGAGAATTATCATCTTTATATGTAAACTAGCAACGTTTGCTAGTTTTGTTGTTCTGAGTCCTTGAACAAAATAAGTGCATGAAGAGAAATGTATAAAATGCATGTGCTGTATCTGCCTGTGCTGAGAGGTCTTTGGCAAATTTTAGTGGTGAGTTTCTTCTATAAATCTGTGTGGTGGTGAAGGTATGTGACGTGATAACTGGGGCTTGTTGGTTTATAATACCATAGCTCATAGAATCCTAGAATCCCAGACTGGTTTGGGTTGAAGGGACCTTAAAGCTCATCCAGTTCCAACCCCTGCCACAGGCAGAGACACCTTCCACTAGACCAGGTTGCTCCAAGCACCATTCAAACTGCCCTTGAACACTGCCAGGGATGGGGCAGCCACAGCTTCTCTGGGCACCCTGTGCCAGGGTCTCACCACCCTCACAGGG
>JANHGB010051051.1:0-11652 GCA_026283785.1 Coracopsis vasa | reverse complement strand
TACAGTAAAGAACTTCTTCCTTATATCCAATCTAAACTTCCCCTGTTTAAGTTTTAACCCATTACCCCTTGTCCTAGCACTACAGTCTGTAATGAAGAGTCCATCCCCCAGCATCCCTATAGCCCCCCCTTCAGATACTGGAAGGCTGCTATCAGGTCTCCACACAGCCTTCTCTGCTCCAGGCTGAACAAGCCCCATATTTCACTGTTCAAGTGAAAATGGCCAGATCTGTCATTAATTCTGCAGATTTTTCACCCATGCAGATACAAGGTGGCTGCTCCCAAGCCAATTCTTCCTGCAGACAGCTTGCACAGCACTGACTTCAGATCCACCTGCACTTTCTCACGCAGGTATGCTCTGCCTGAGCAGGTATGCCAGCCCTCCATGCTGGCGACACACCTTTCTGTGCTGACCTAGCTACAGAAACACTTCAGTTTTGGAGATGTGGCTCTCAGACTTTCTTATGGAAGTGACCTCAGTGTGCATCTATTGTGTTACAGGTGCATTGTGTGCATGCAAGCTCACGTGTCTTCTGACACATTCTTCTTGAGGGCCAAGTTCATAGCTATACCAAGCTATGTGTGTACTTTGGTCAGAAATTTAGGGATAATTGTTTTGCAGTGTGTCCTGATCTTTATTCCATTAAAATAGCACAGAACAAACTAACTTGTAGGTGACGGCTGGAACTGTTCCACTGGAAAGAAAACTGAGGCTAGCAGAAAGCTGTTACACATCAACAAAACTGCCTTTAAATAGTAATTCTGGAAAGATGTCAAGAGGTGTATCTTTTCTACGTACCCTTCAACAGTGTACCAACATTTAACCGTTTTTACCTTCCTTAAACAGGATGCAAAGCCAGATAGCTTACAGCCAGCTGGCATTAGGTAAAACACTGCTTTATTCCCCCTTCGCCTCTTGTCCTTAACACATGCATATTCCTAAGAGTTTTAAACACTTTTTTTTACAGTGTACACCATGACATGGACCTGTAACTAACAGAAGCTTTACTCAAGTGTAATCTATTCATACTCTTGATCCCATACATTTTTACATACTGACACAGAAGACATGGGTGCCAAGCATCTATCGGAGGCCTCTTGTCAGAAAGCATTTGAGTGACAAAAAGCTAGCTTTTAACGATGCCTGGAATAGGTATATAGTGACATATTCAGTAGTCACAGTTTTTAGGATACCTACATACAAATCAAGACCACAAGCAGATGGCTATGGAATTATTTATTAGAAGGACTACTTCCTAAAATTTCCCTTGGGTTTATTGCTGTTTCCAAAACAGATTCAAGTCTTGCAGAAGTGTTGCACCATCAGCTCTATATTTTGCGGTAAGAACTCCTCAAAACTATCTATAAACATGTACAAGCTCTAGATCTCCAAATAACATGTCCATTTGCTGAGGTCAAGTCTTAACATCAGCAGTTATCACAAGAAGCAGAAAGCTGAAGTTTCTTCAGAAACTTTAGTCAAACTCATTATACGATATTGGCTTTGACTAGTTGTCAACCACCAACTAATAAAGAGCCAGAAGCATGCTCTTCTATTCCTGTATCTTTTTCAATGGAAGCTGCTTTGTCCACGAAACTGGTAAGGTATTTTATATTGCTTGGCAAGGACTTCAGTCTTTCTTCAAGCTTGCTGTATACACCAGTTCGCATTAGAGACTCATTTTCCCAAATTCTTATACTCTAGCCACAGCACCCTTTTGTTTCTCTTGTGAGAAAAACAAGGTGACTTTTGCACACCAGACATTATGCTTTGAAAATACTACCAAAAGTACTTTCTCTTCCAGATACATATTTCAGCCTCCACAATAATAGCTCTCAGAAAAGCTTAAGAATGCTCCAAAAGATGGTATGACAGAATAAGTCTCATACCCACCAGATTAAAAATGAGTAAAGCCCGCTGCCAGGAAGACCGCCTGCACACTTCTGCATTCAGAAGGCTGCTAGTTCGCTACTTCACAACAAAGACAGCTCTACCATAATAAAGCTGGGAAGTGCATACTGGATTGACTAGCATATGTATCCCTATCATACACCCTTCTCTGCTCCCACCATTCCTCATACCAGTTATAGGCAAGCACAACTGCACATGATCACAGCAGTTCACAGAAGCAGTGAACACCATACCTTGATTTAGTCTCCGTCATCATGCTACCTCACTGTTTGACAGCTATACTTCAAAAAAGTCATAGTTAAAGCTACAATCAACTCACTATGATAGATCAACTATCTAAAATGCTTGATTTTTCCCATAGTAAGTAATGCAAAACCTAGCAAAGGCAAAGCAGAACTCACTATTAGAGTTAACAGCCATAGTCAAGAGGTTTGAAGCCAGTTGTGCATCACCTCTGTGGCTGGGAAGCCACATTGATGACGGAGGTTTGCAACACTACAACCCTGTGCAGCACAAATTTCTCTGGCATCTTTTGTCTCCGATACTTCTCTGATACATGAGGTTACTACATATTAGCAAGCAACTTCTTGGCTTTTTTGCGGGATGGGGGATTCAAGTTGAAGGTGAAAGCTCAAGGACCGAACAGCAAAAGGGGCTAAACTCCACAGGGTTTTCACTCTCATCATAATCAAGTTAGAGACAAATTTTAAGTGACATACTAAACCTACCACATTCTTAAAGTTTAAAGAGAGACTCTCTTGTGGACACCTGCGATTTGCTGCTCAAGCAGAAAACAAGAATTCAAATAAGCCAATAGATCTACTCCAAGTTAAAATACATCACAAGAGTCAACTATTTCATGTTATTTTTTAAAACTAAAGAAAGAAGCAGTCAAAGCAACGTTTCAGTTAGGTAGAGAATGCTGCATTAATTTCAAAAACTAAATAGTGGTAAAGCTGGAGTCTGTTGCACTGGTTAATGAATGAGGCGACTGTTTTCAAAGATATCCACACATGTACAGATCATAGCTAGCATGAAAAGTTTTTACAGCGCTGCTGTATAATCTCATTCAGTTATTTGACTACTGATGGTAATTAAGGACCATATTCCATTGCCAAAAAAATAAACAAGTGTGAGCAACCACCAAAAATTAAGCAATGGCAGAAATTGTGTGTGGATATTCCAGGTTTATTGCCAAGTACCTCACTGTTAAGAGAAAAATTGAAGTTGAAATAACTTCTTGAGTATGTACAAAACACAAGAACGGAGCCAAACACTACATGCACAGCAAAAACAGCAATCAACAAGAAAGTTTTGTTTATGTAGAATTAGTATCTTGAACCTGGATAATGAGGAACAAGATTCACAGATTAGAACTACTAATGCAACCAAAAACCACAAAGAAAGTTTAAGTTGTACGGATAGAGCCAATCCAGCCTTCTTTCCTGCAGAACTTGCACAGGAATAGAGCTACACCCCAGACTTTTTTGGATCTGACCCTAGTAAAGCAAGTACTTTACCATGCATATTGCTTATTAACTACCAAAATTGATGTCGTAGTACTGAGGTATTAAATCAAAGAAACATGCACCATGATTAGGAGTACTAGCTGTAATGTATTATATATGAAAATGAAAAATTATGTATGAAGAGAAACAAGCATAGCAACCGATATCTACAAACTAACGTCACAGTGGCACACTGAACAATTTTAGGTTAACCAGACTCACTTAAAAATAGAAACCAGAGGCTGGGCTCTTCTCTCACCCCATTTTACATGTCTTTACTTCCATTGATTTCATGTGGAGTTCTTCACAATTTATGCCATTGTGAGAGGAGAATCAAGCCTTGTGTGTTTGAAAGGAAACAGCAGACATGTTTCCCACCAGAGTGCTGGGGGAGATTTTAAAAAAACACAAGTATATGAACTGTGAAACCGATAGAGTACACAAGCAAAGGCAGGCAAAGAGGCTCTAGCTGGGGGTGGTGGTGGGGAACTTGCGGCTTATCCAAGGGCTTTTTTTTTTGAAGACTTGGGATTGGTATTAAGAAGTCAGAAGCCCAGACATTAAACTGGCTTTAAAATAAAATTTTAGAAATAAATATTGCATTTTCTTTCTAACAGACATAATTGATTTATATTTACCTACGGTTATTCTATAAAATGAGTAGCAGGCCATTTTCTTTGCAAAGGACACAGCCTTCCCATTCCGAGAAACTGGGAAGTGGGGAGAGGTCTGAACTATTTGCATCATGAGAAATGGTGCGCAACCATTACTCACACCCAAGCTCAAACAGACGATTTCCAAACCCCTTCAGGATCATCTGGAGAACTAATATTACAGTAGTTAGAAAGAGCAACACTTGTGACTGGAACTCAAGTCACACAAAGTACTAGATGATTTATAGATGACAAAACCACTTCATGGTTTGGACCTATGACATGACAGAAGCTACAGCTTTATGGTGTGCTGGGTAGCAGCACATGGTTAGGAAGCTCCTCTTTCACCACCCCGGTGAGCACTAACACAGTCATTGTATGCGTCTGTACTGATTTGAGAAGCTCACTTGAAACAGAAAGCAACAAAACTCCAAACCCCTCACGTTTTCAAACCATCTCTACACCCCTGCTCAAGCTGTGGCAGCACAACTAAGTAACAGTGAAAGGGAAATAGCTCAAGTATTTTACAGAGGGAATCAGTCTTACTTCATTGTTTTATCAGGTCTATATAAGTAATTCATACTCATTCAGAGACTAACACTGACAGAATATTACTGTAACTGCCTGTTTGGAATGCCTTCCCCCTTCCTCCCTCCCCTTTCATTCATGTGCACAACCAGTGTCTCAGCTCACATACTGGTTTTTCAGTCTCCCCCTGCACTCCAGCAGGAATACACGCAGCAGTTTTCTGTTAAAAACAAGTCTGGAGTCTCTTCTCACAATTGCAGTAAATATTGGCTGATTCAGTATGAGACAAAGGAGTAAGAAGATAAATGCACAGAACTGCACAAAGGAGGGTGACTTCTACCTGCAGAAAAAGATGTTGCATAATTCAAGATATACCTGCTGATTTTCATGATACCTGTTCTTTCAAAGCATTAGTCTCCTTCCAGAGGCCATGGGAACGTGGAAAGAACAAACACATATGCCCTTGAATACCCAACTTCTAGTGTTTCGGAGTTAGCACTTATATACTGAACACTGACTTGCACATCAAAGCAAAAATAAAAAAGCCTTAAATGACCAGGAGCCTGGTATCACCTCAATTTCTAAAATAAGGTCACCAAGTATACCTTTGTGCTACTATGCCACAGTCATAGTCCTCATTGTATCTACCCCTTTATAGCACCAGCTCCAGGCTAATAAGACATCAAATAATAGGTCATAAAGGTTTATAAACAGCTACTGTACAATATGAGACAGACAGGGAGACATTAAGAACCAACCTACCAAAATTACAGCCTAAGATGTGGCAGATTCAGAACTAGACGATAAAGCTCTGAGCATCAGGGGAGATTTTGCAACGAAATCTGAAAAGCAATACATCTGCAGCAATGAAACAGGTGCCTGCTTGTCAGTGTGGTCACTTCAGTTCAGATACCTGCATTGCTCAAATTCAATATATTAGCAGCTACTCCTAAAACCATAATAGCTGTTCCTGCATGAAATCTGAAGTTTTATATAACTGGAAAATCATATATTGAGAAAGAAACAGGCTACTAGCCTGGATCACTGAAATACTGCTTCACACCACCCAAAATACCCTGCAAAGATTGCCCAAGCAGATTGCCTGTATGAAAGGTCAGGGGGTAAAGCTTGACACTTACTGAATTCACAGTCAAATCAACCATCCAGCTCATCAACATACTCAGCAGTGTCCACAGCTTTTTTGGCAGCTTGAGCACAACAGCAATACGTAGGGCTTCCTCCTACAATGCAGATGCTCTCTCCAGCCTCTCCCCAGTACATGGCTGCCTTCTCCAGAGCCTCCTAAGGGCAGGCCAATGCCCTGCAAAAGGGAACCTGCACTCTGGGATATGGCTGCAGAAAACAGCTGTCTTAACACAACCACTTCCTTGCATTTTATACAGCTTACATCTCCCCTGAATATCAGTGGTACCTCCTAGTAGGTATCTGCTGAAATCCAAACCTCAAATGAGCTGCTGAGAGGACAGAACGAAGCTGCATCCTGGGTAACAACATCCTTACCAGGCTGGAAGTTGCATATTTTTCCTCGGTAGAGATGAGAGCCTGGTCTGCTTTCTACATGTTTGGCAGTACTGTAAGACACTCATTGGCTACTGGCCTGTCAAGCTGTTTAGGCTTGCAAGTTCCTTTGCACTTGCTTTATACTATACTATTAATTTTCTTAAATATAAACATATCCTCTGCATATCTTATTCCCATATTCCATATGCTCAGAGCAAGCTTATTTCAGTCCTAGGATGAATGGGAACTCAATATTTATCACACAGATCCACCATGCTTCGCAAACAAGACTGAAAAACCCTCTCACAATGAAGTTATCCATATGATCTTTCTGATGAGCAAAGCATAAGAAAACAGTTCAAAGCTCCCAGAGCCACACATATACTTTTACAAAAGACATCTAAAATTCACCAGTGAGGTTCTAAACCTAGCATAATTCATTTAGCAGTCTGTATATATAGATGCAAATACACTAGGTTCAGACATTTCTTCAATGCTTTCATGAAATTCATTTTAAAGTATATAAATATTCACACTTTGAGCAGTCATCTCAGCATGTGAAGCTTTTACCTTCCTACAGAAATACCAATTCCTGCAAGGAGACTGAAAAAATAAAAATGTATTATTCCTACAGTATACACACAAACACATGCAATTTTCTTTACATAAATGCTTTTGAACTTCTGGGTGATTAACTTCAACACTTGATTACAAAAAGAGATCTTTAATAAAACATCTTCACTAATCATGCACTAATTTTTAGCATGCTTGAAAACAAGTCAGCTTTGACTGCAGCTAGACAAGTTGATCCACGCTTCAAAGCGCAAGGTGGCTTTCAATTTGTGCCATGGTTATTGTGCTTTTGTGCTGCTACAGACATAGGCCGTGGGTGAAGGCAGTGTCCGACTAGGCCCTGCACTGGACAGGTTGAGCAAGAGTGCCTGGGTGCCTCGACAGAGCCTCTTGCCAAGGCAGAATCACCTCTGCCACAGGAGTACTCTGTTAATGAAGAGATTAGGGGAGGTAAAACAGGTAAAGCTGAACAATTACAGTGCTTGTCTCAGAGGTGGTTTGCATTGCTTCAATGAGGAGCATGGGAATGTGTGCTTTGAGGAGTGATATAGCAGTACCTGTCTAGATATGCTTAAAGACTCAATTGCACAGGTTTCCATTTCAATCTTTTTTAAGACTGGTGAGAGAAGACACATCCTCTTGTTCTGTAGGAGAGCTCCAAGAGTCCTACCACCCAGCATGATCTGAAGCCTATGTTGCTATACTCATAGCTGCATCTGTGTTCTTAGTTTCTTTTCTAAAACACTAACACTTTCAGAAATGAAGATATCTGGACAATGAAGACTCCCTTTAAGAAAATTTAAGGGACTAACATCACTCTGCTTAAAAAAAATAATCTGTAAATTTCATTATAAGCATTATGATATTGACATACAGATTTTTAATCATGCTTATTGCAATTATACAAATCAGTGATCAAATCCACTGAGAAGTCAGTTTCTGTATACAGCACATTAACACAAACATTAGACATGGATTTGGCATGTTGCCGTCAGAGAAGCCTAGTTCTGGAATCATGTCACACTAAGATTGGGGCTACCTGATGCAAGATTAGAAAGCAACAAGCTCAAAAAGGTGGTTATAAAAACATCACAGGAAACAAATCTTATTGAAAATAAAAGCAAAGCAATCATATTTCAATATGTGGATGGTAGTTGGAAATGCTTTTTTGGCATGCAGCTGCTCCACAAAGCCAATTTTGTGTGTAACTGGAAGCATTTCAAAAAAACCAGAATTGTTACTGAAGTCAAAGACTAATTGCAAGCTGTGGGATCTGTCTTAGATAAAAGAGGGGCTACTAAATAAAACTGCTATAGATATAAACCTACAAGCAAACTCCATAATACTCTTATCACTTTATTCCCAACTCGGTAGAACTAGAGGGCAAGGGAACAAGTGGCTTGAAGAAAGAGGGATGAGAAGGAAAATGAAGGAGAGAAGCACACAAGGCAGAACAGCAAGAGCTATCAGGTGCTATAAATCAACATCTCAAACACAAACCCTAGACAGGAATACATGACTTTGGTACAGAACAACTGAAATAACAGTTACAGCTTTTGTTGATGTGTAATCCACTGGAAATGAAAGGTCTGCCTAAGAGACTGTCTACCCCAGTTTTATTAGCTAGCAAAACACTCTGAGCTTGATGGGTTCAAAATGATCTGGAAAAGCAACTCACCAATCTTATAGTTCAATTTAAGAACTTTTAAGGAGTCAGCCTTCCAGGCAGAGTTCCAAGAAAAGGTAAACGAGCAAAAAAGCTCTCATTTACAGATATTTTAAAAATACTAAAAAATGTTTGTATTGGCTCATACCTCTTGTATCTGAGCACTTCACTCATTTTCTGCATTAAAAAAAACCCACCCTCTTTGCACAAGAACATACTTGAAAAGTATTGTCAGTTTGTGCCGAGAAGTCATTTGTTCATGTAGCTTTGCAAAAGAAGTATAATGCATTTAGCACACAATACAAACAAGCAAAACACAGAGGAAGAGCTCAGCAGACCACTTGTGAAGTTTCCTTCAGTCACTGGAAATATCCTTTGACAATGAATCAGCAGCCAAAGAGCTGTTTCTGTAAAAAAAATCGTGATTTTGGCAAATTGTGATCTGATAGTCAATCTGGGAATTTCTACCAGAAATGCCATGACCTTTTTGTGCTACTACTTGCAAAACATGTTTCTTCCCATCATTCTTCAGCCATAAGGTGGGAGGGGGAGAAAAGATGAGCGATTGCTGCTGTATCCTTCCTAAGCTGGTTCTTCCCATCATACAATTCCTAATCCAAACAATTTAAGCACACAAGTAAAAGCTACTCATTTCTGTAAACATTTCCAGGAGCAGGACCCAAGCATGCATGGCTTACACCAAGGATATATTAATGACTAGAGCTAACCTCAAGTTTACCTCTGTTTAAACAGCCCAAACAGAAAACAGTGCTGGCCAAGCTGAAGCTTAAGCCTTAGTATAAGGGGGTAAACGGAACATTGACAGAAACCACTTGGTTATTATGCACCCATCTCCTAATCAAGCACTCTTAATGCAATATTACATCAGATAACAACCTTCCCAGAAACACAAATGATGCTTAGTAATTACTAAAATAAATAAATAAATAGTAATGTGTCAAAGCATGTTTTATACCCCCAAAACAGAGAGCTCTTTACTTTAGCAAAAGGTTGTGGTAGAAAACAGAAAAAAAGCCCAGCTCATTTGTTTGTTTGTTTTAAATGGACTTCACCACTGTCCATACAATTAACTCTGGAATGCATAAGACACAGCATCCAAGCAAACAAAAGCTTTACATTTAAGTGCAACTCTCAGTCCACTCTGTTAAAAGCTGTATGGCAGCCACTGACAATATATTATGCAAGATTCATATTACAGAGGGAAAGGATTTTTAGGCTGGGATACAGAAGCTGCAGCACTAGAAAGGGTCAAAGCAACCTGCAAAGACATCATACGAACCAAAGCCATTTAAATTACTCTGTAAAATGTACACATTCATTAGCATAGGAAAGTTTCACAGGAAAACAATGACAAAGTAAAAGCCATCCGATTTTCATAAGCTAATTAATTAAATATGTCAAATGCATTTAATCTCTTCTTGTAACCATAGGGGGAGACAGACCAAACTCTTGAAGTTCTGAAAAGCCAGGTCATTAACGTGCCAAGTCATTCTTCAGATCTTTTCCTTACACACAAATTTACATTCCCAACTTACTTGTACATGTAAGTAAAACCTGGCTTTCTGCCCCTTCCATTTCTCCCTCTCTGGAAGACATTTGCTATCTCCTTCTCCTGTATTCTACATATCTTCTTAAATGTTAGAAAGAACTTGTTTGCTAGGGGAAAAGAAAAAACCCACAGAAGCCATTTTGCCAAAAGCCTGAATTAAACACCCCGGACACCAACATGTAACTGAAAATGAGATTAATAACATTCTTGCACATATGCATGAAAATCCACATACAGTTTGTAGTCTTTAAATTCAGATGACATTTCTAGCCATTTCTTGCCTTTCCAAACAAGAAAAGGATTCTGATGTTTACACAAGGTTCTTCTTGCTTAATAAATCTTAAATTGAAACAGATTTTTTTGAACAATTACCTTCTTCAGAGTTATCATACTACAGGATATTAGGAAAAACCAGACTCTCCTGTTGCTTTTACCCACATCTGACTCCAATCTTAATAGTTTAGCTATTAACCCTGTAAGGTCCCCACACACACACCTTGTCTAGTTGATGTTAAAATTTTTATATGACTGACCTGGGCTTACTCATTACAAAACCTTTTGTTATACAGAACAAGAGCAGCTCTGTGGACCTTGGTTTACAGGACACAATTAACTGTGTTCTTGGGAGAACTGCACCAGCCCAGCTCATCCGTGGCTCTGCAGTCGGAAACGAAAGAATCTGTCACTGCAGACTACTAAGTGCTCTCCCTCCTCACCTCTCCCCTTCCTTCCCTTCCCAATCCTGCTCTGACCAGTTGACACTCTGGGATGGAAACCTGGCCACTGCGATATGCCTGTGTTGTAAAGAAGTAATACAAATAGCGATAATCCCTCCTAGAAATATTAATAACTAGAGCTAAAGCAGTGAAACCACATCCTGCTAGAAAATCTCAGCAGCCACTCAGTTTGCCTTGCAAAAACATGCATTTTTGACCTCAGCCACCAGCTAAACAACCGAAACAGAAGCCTTCTCCAGCCATTTACTTTTGCCACCTTTTAGGTTTTAGCATGTATGGAATATGTATTGTTAACCTCCAAATCCTCTGTATAAACATTTCTCAGAGAGCTTGTAAAACACCCCCCGCTGCGTTTCCTGGCTCTCCGCTGGATGGCATTTCGAAGCGCCGGTACCGGCGGGTACTTTATTTTGCTTTCCCCAGCTCTCCCGCTGGGGTGCAATGACAGATCCCTGTCCAGGGCCAGACCCGGCCGCCCGCGGCTCGCACCATACCGAAGGCGCCCAGGACCCGGCCCGGATGACAGATGGTGGCGGCTGGAGCTTGAAACCCCGCGGTGGGTCTACATTCCCTGGTAGAAGGGGCTCAGGGAGTGCCCGCCGCCCTTCCAGAGCTCTCTTCATTGAGGCAGGAAAAAGACACACACTCGGGATGGGTCCGTGCTGTCTCTCAGCCGATGACGGTGGAGGAGGGGGAAGGACACGAGCGACGTCCACCCCCCAGTAACACAACGCGCTCGCAGCGCTGAGCCCGAAAGATGCTGCAGGAATGAAGGACCGAGGTTGTCCCGTTCCCCGCACCCTCCCGCCTGCTCGGCGCCCAGGCGCGGACACTTCGCCGGGGACAGTGGAGAAGGCGAAGGCTGCCGGGGGGAAGCCAGTTGTCACCTCAATGACAGGCAACAGCTGAGCTCCAGCATCTGGAACCTCGCTCAGATCGGCGGCACCAGCCCGCCGCACCGAGCCGGCGCCGCACCACCCGCCCT